>VWZT01003234.1:690595-743127 GCA_013397055.1 Pachycephala philippinensis | reverse complement strand
TTTTTGGTAGAATTTCCTTTTAAAGTACAGGGGATGTTTGGTCTTTCAATTCAGGTCACACCAGTTTTTGGCCATCTGGAGACAATCGTATAAAAAAAAAATAAAACTAATAAGTAATCACATGAGCAAAGGTATTAAGCCTGTACTAAGATCTTGTGCCTTGAGGTAAAGACCTCTTTTCTCTAGGATGAGTGGAGTTTAGATGGCAGCCTGGAACATCCAGGAGCTTTCTTTGTCACTTTTCCCCACTCTTTTTTAACTAATACAACTAGTGGAGACTTCCTTTCTGAAATTGAATCCAAGTGCAATTAACATTGACTAATGGCTCCAGAAGTTACTGATGGGCACCTGGACAGGACTGTTGGGTTCGGATTAATTCCTTAGGCTAATGCACAGTGCAGTTTGCAAGGTGAGGTTGTAAGAAAGGCTGTGGCAAAAGGCAGGGGGTAAATGTGTAAATAAACAATATATAATGCATATCTTGGAATCAAGGTCTGAAAAGAAGAAAAGTTTTTCACTTCCTATTTCATCACCAAACAGGCTTTTTTTATGGTCTGGAGATTTCCTTCTTCATCAGGGCTTTTCCCCTTGAAAAAGATTTCTCCATGATTCTGATGTTTGTTTTCGTGCTCTCTCTCTTTCTGGCCCTCATTCCCTTCATTCTGTGGTGTGTAGCCAGACTGTCCTGAGGTGGTCTTATCAGGAGGGAAAGGGATGATCAGCCTGGGGAAAGGGAGATGCCTGGCTGAAGGATGCTGGAAGAGTGAGAATGAAGCCTTTCTAACCACTAAAGACAGTAACACTATTCTGATTCCTCCAACTTTTAACTGGACAACAGGAGACCCATTTCCATGCTTTTTACAGCCCATCAGCCCATGAAAAGCACCATAGGCTCTGAAGCCCTCAACTTTGATGCTTTTTATATAACCTCTGTGCTATGGTCACCATGAGCAGCTGTTATTGAGGTGATTCAATGATAACAGTGAGCAGTCTCCATAAAAGTCTGATTCCCACAAATGTCATTACAGTGTTCAAGACCCCTGCCTCGCCCCTGCACCAGGTCTGCCATACAGATCCGTGTGGAGACAGACCAGACCTCTCCAGGAACCTCTTCAAATGGATCCTTGGATAATAAGAAGATATCACACACTCAATAACCATCACTCCAGCCTCTCCTGTTAATCTCTGTCCTTCAGCATAGCTAGGCAAGGATGCAAAGAGATTCAGCCTTCATGAGGAGGTGACGTGAGAAAACTGGTCCAGGCTCTCCAGCTTGTAAATTAACTCTATTCTGGTGCATCCAGCAGTTTGTTTTGCTTAGCCAAAGGCCTGGAAGGTCATGACATCCCAACAAACAGCCTTCAGTGGTTTGTTTTCTCCATTTAATTTGCTCTCCGGTGTCGTATTTCCCTTGAATCGTATTTTCCTTTGGGCAGATCTTGTTCTGAAAAAAATCTGGAATTACTCATATCTACCTAGGGGAAGCAGGGCAAGGACAGGTATAGGATGTCATAGAGATGCCATCAAACTTATTCTACGTGTTTTCTCTAGAAAAAGTAACTCAGTGTCTGCATTACTGAATGGCCTCCCAAAAACCCACAGATTTCCATTTCAGCCAATTTCTGCCCACTGTCTTCCTATGGATGTGCTCTGATGTCTTTATTAGCCAAATGTATTCAGCTCCCGATTATGAAAGCTTAATAAGTTAATAAATAATGTACTCTTTATTTTTAGATCTATCTATTAACACTCTACATAGCTCAAATGGCATATGGATGCCCAAGAGTACAAAACATTCACAAGCCTTATTCCTCTGCTTTTTGATAATCCCATTTCCTCCTGCTGAGAACATTTTCATCCTTGTGATTGCTTTTATGTGGCCCCATTCTCTTGCATGAAAGCAGATACCACAAACAGTATTTGAGGAGGCTGAAGGACCAGTGATGTGAAAATTGCTTCAGTGTTAATTCTGTTTTCTAAATAAAGGCACATTTTTTCCAGCATACAAGGACAAGACAGCAGAAGGTGAATGGTACTGATGCTTTTATTCTTTTGCATCAGCTCCTGCAGTGTATACTTGGAACTGCTGTGAGGAGACAGATTTTTATGTCACGAAGCTTCATGTATAGGCATTTTACCTATAGGCCATTTCATCTTTCTTGATGGTGAGGAAAGATATAATGAGTGTTTACATATATAGGGATATGAAGAGAGAGAGAGAGAAGGAGACACATGCATACATGCACTGCAAAATGTAGTCTTTTTAAAAAGCACCTGCCTTTAGTGCTCTTGAATTGACAACTCCTGTCTTTTAGGAAGGAAGTCTTGTTTTGGGCAAGAGACATGATATTTATTATCGTCCTTCTGTCATGTGCTAATCCTATTCCCATCCCCAGGTGGAATTTTTTAGAGGTTATCCTTACAGTCAAGTGGCACTGACTTGCTGTGGCTGTATTTCAGTGTATAGCAATGATGTCATTGCTGCCATTCATTATTATTTTTTATTTATTTATTTGATAAAATATCAATTAATATGGAAACTCTGTGTTTCTGTCCATTTGCTAAATGTCTCTACTGACACCAAGTTTCCCATGCAAGGATGCAAGACGCATTTTGATAAGACCTCCTTTGCATGCCATGGTCCTGATGGCTGGAATAATCTCTGCATTTTGATGTGGACAAGGAATAAATCCACCTGGGCGAAAAAGAAACACAAATGAGACCTCAAAATGTAACACCACTACCAAAATTCTAATGCTATTTCCCCATATGCATGAAGATGAATTACAGGTAAAATCAAAGGTTTGTTTTGTCACTTCTGTAGACTTTCAGCAATAACTTCTGAAACTTGAACAGCATTTTAAAGGAAACTTGAACAATGATTTACAAAACGCTAACAACTGTTGTACCGTTTTCCTTTAAGAACCTCTGCAAGAACAAGTCTTGTCCATAACACACCCACAGAAGTCTACAACTTAGTAAAATCAGGGAGGGAGGAGTGTGGTGGTCCTTTCAGATGACAGGTAAGCATTGCATGTAACCCTCTCTTCTAGGTTTCTCTGCCTCCTTGCTTCCTAGTTTTCTCTCTTCCTTGCTCATGTCATGACTTGGAGACACCACAGTCCATCAGGAACAAGATTGCCATGGATCCAAGGTCCCACCACCCTCATAAAAGGTCACTGAGGTTCTTGGAATTCAGACACTCTCAGACTCAAATTGTTGAATTGAGTAGTACAAAGTCCTATTAGGAAAGGCAAGAATTCTTGTGGGACCCAAAATTGGGGAAGTCTCCTGGCTCCATGAAGAAATCTTCACTGTACTGTAAATCCCATGGGCTAAAAATCTAGGACAAGTTAAGTCTTTGAGCTTTCTCCTTGGAGTCATAATGTTCCTGGAAACGTTGGTTTAAGATTAAGATAGCAGTTGGAGTTCATGAGATGGGAGAAAGTAGTCCCTGGGTCTTGGAGAAAGGAAGTTGTGTGGAAAAGGTGAGAGGAAAAGTGAACCATACTGAAAAAGTCACTGTGTAATATCTAAATGAGTATCTCCTTAACCACTGCATCCTGATTTCCTGTGGCATATAACTGCTTTCCTATAACTCTCTCATAACTTTCTCCTCTGAGGAGTATCTAATGTTTAAAATAGAGACAGTAGGCTTGGACCTGAAGGAAATTTTGCAGGTCAAGTGGTTGTGTGTTTTTTCCAACTACATTAACTGATTTACTGATAAAAGGACCTCACTTTACGTATTTCCATGACTATTTTCTGTAGCAAGTTAATGTTAAGCTTTCTGAATAGCTATCAGATCTGTTGGAAACTGAGACTCACACACACACCATCAGAAGTTATCAAAGGGGGCAGACTGAGCACAGTTGTGCAAGACTTCATTTGGAAGCCAAATTAAAAACCAGATTTAAATCTGGGACAGAAGCTCTCAGAGTTTTCTGACCCAACAGATTTAATATTACAGAAGAAGAGGTGATTCCAGCTGAAACACTCCAAAAATGCTTATATAATCTGCCGGCTCTTAGTGCATGTCATCTTGGCTCCCTCAAGTGGCTGGTCCCCGAGAGTGGACACTTTCCTCCTGTTCCACAGCGCGATTGAGTTTCTCACAGCACAGGGGTTTGAGGTCTCTGTTCAGGGACCACAGCATCGGGCCCTGCTAAAGGGTAGCGTGTGCAGCCATGGTGTGTAAGAAATTGGTACCCAGCTCACCACAGTTCTCTGGTCTAACCATCCAAGAAAAGACTGAAGGGAGCAGGACAGTTTACATGCTTTTTTGTGTCCTTTTGCTTTTCCTTAACATCCTCTAGAGGACTGCCTTGACATCAGTACTTTTGTCTAAATTCAAAGACAGGTCCTAATGATTTTGCTGCTGATTGTGGTAAGCCTTCATCAGCTATACCAGCTGAGGTCTGCTCTAAAAAGGCTGGCTGGAGACCCATGAGACCACATCCTGGCAGTGACCTCCTGAAGTTCAGCAAAAACAAATGCAAAATCCTCTCTTTGGGACAGTCCTGGGGCTGGGGCTGACTGTGAGGACCAGCTCTGTGGTGGAGGAGCAGATGAATGTGAGGCATTGTAAAAAAAAAAGAATCAAGGCACAGGCTGCAGCCAGGCATACTTTGGACAGAGGAAGAAAAAATTCGCCATGAGAGAGGTCAAGTGCTGGAGCATAGATTTTTCAGTAACTCTCTGAACAAGGCCCTGAGTGATCAGCTCTTTGACTGGCTTTGGTTATCCCTACTATGGATTGAAGCGGGACCAGATGATTCCAAGCTTTCTGACCTCTGTTATTCTATAATCCATGAAACATGTGCAAGGTCTGAATTTTTCTGTTGTTCACTGCAGGATTGCTTCAAAAGAACTTACACACCTCGGTGCAGACCCTAACACCCAGCCAGCTCACAGCCAGGCTCAACCCTGCTCTTGACCTCCCTCCCTCCTCTCTGCCATGCTGTACAAGGAGTCAAGCTTTATCCCAAGTTCTTCAGCCAGGTTTTGACCAAAAATACACCTAACCTCCAATGGCTGAGGCCACAAAGTTTTACCTTATCATCTTATCTTAAAATACAACTGCTTTTAGTCCCATGGATCTTTGAATGCACTGATCCCTGAGCACTGCCCCCACTGCTCAGGCTGACCGTGCTGTCCCCGTTGCATGAGAGGCTGCCAGAGCACTGGGCAGCACCGAGTTCCCAGGAGATGCTGCTACAGCACAAAACACACTGGACAAACAGACAAGTCCTCCACGGGTGTTTTGTCACACAAGGAGTGAGGACGCAAGGTAAATTCACAAGGGCATGAACCTACGTTTTTTTGAAGGAAGTTCCTGTGCAAGAAGGTGGAGGT
Source organism: Pachycephala philippinensis (assembly GCA_013397055.1). NCBI lineage: Eukaryota > Metazoa > Chordata > Aves > Passeriformes > Pachycephala > Pachycephala philippinensis. Next base: position 737,772 of record VWZT01003234.1, on the reverse strand, counting down.
GGGTCACCTCTGCCCTGGTAAGCAGGAAGGCTTTTTGTGTTCCCTGGTAGGCACACTTCTGGTGAGACAGACCTCTGAATTTAACTCCTTTTGAAAAGAAAACTTTTGTATGTCACCTTGAATTTATTAGGTCTTTCCTCAAAGAGAGGCCTCATCCTACAGCCCCTTGTCAGCCACAATTTATCTTCTCTGTTTCAAATTTTCCGTGTCCTTACAGGCAGAGGTTTTCTGGATTTCTTCAAGGACATGTAAAGATTTCTCATTAATGCAAAATGTGTTGCTTTAGTCTCATGAAATAGGAATGCAACTTCATCTGTTCAGTTTGAAGATCAGATGGATGGTAACAGGAATGGGTACATAAAGCAAGGAGAAAACTGTAATACAAATGCTGAACCTGAACTTAATTTCCTCTTTTCGTATCATACAGTAAGACTTCCTGAGTATTTACTAAATAGCCATACTTTTAAGCTAAAAAGGCCCTAGCACAGCTTATCCCTGCCTGTGCAATGTCACAACAAGCTCCTGGACTTCAGCATGCCATTTTACATGTGCACAACTCCCCCATTTCTTTTTAAGAAATGGCTTCCCACTTCATTTAGAAAACACAGGAGATGCTGCAACAGGTGCTGAACAAACTTGTGAGTTTTCTCTTTTGTCACTTTTTTTTGCTGGATGGGTATATTCTGAAAATATGTGATGTGCTTCTTTAATCAGTGTGAGTTGTCCTGCTTTGATTCAAATTCTAGTTCAAATCAGCAGTGAAATTTGAAAGAAAATATCCTGGTCTTCTTCACTTGCTATGCATGGCTTTGCATCATGGCATGAATACAGAGTGCACAAGCTGGAATTTTTTCAGATGAACGCAAACTGGAAGATGCGGGATGTCCCAAATGAGTTCCAACCTGTATTGACGTGACCAGACAGGAACTCTTCCAAAACAAAGTAATCTGATGGATGGTGCCAGCTTTGGTCCATGGTACCAGTTCCATCACTCTGCAGATCTACTCCTATTGCACTGCATCAAGTGTTAATGTGCCTTGTGTTAATTATTAATTAATTAATAATTAACATAATTAATTAATTAATTAATTATGTGTTAACTCTTTGTGCCCTGAATTTCTCCTTTTGGCTCTTTGTGCACAGCAGAGCCTTCATGTCAAGATGAATAGCACCTTACTGAAACAGTAAAGGTGAAAGGTTTTACATGACCTTTTCCCTCTCTACTCAGGATACACATGTATGTCACGTGGGTGTGAGTGAGAGCTTCAGATGGAGTTTATTACAGAAGCCCTGCCATTGAGTCATGAGGTGCAGAAAGAAACCCCCTTGCATTTTAAACTTCTCATAGAGGAGTCTGGGTGCAGCTGGATCCCATCTTAGTCCCAGACTTTGTCAGCAGTTTAAGTTACTTAATCCAGAAGGATTAAGGATGGCAAATCAGATATATTTATAAGAAGTGACTTATTTATTGTGACTAATGATTAGACAAAAAGATCTTAATCAAAATTATTTACTGCACAGCATAAAAGCTAAAACTACTAGTAGTGTATAGGAGGGGATAGTGTACTATACAAAAGCCATCATATTAAAGCAGGCAAAAAGAAACTATTTTTAAAATAGAGATGGATGTAACTCACCCATACCAATGACCATGGGCTTAATTTCTTTCACCCAGCCTTGAGGGTCATCTTTGGGGGGCGTCCCCTACCCAAGGGAGGAATCTCCACACACTCCAAGGAGGAATATGTTAGAAGAACCAAACCGCATGAGAGTGGACTGGACTTGTATAGAATAAAGTGGTTGACTGCCAGCCTCATGTCTCTGGCTGCCTCACTATCAGAATATTGATTTGGGGTTGGTGACCCAGACCCGTTTTAGCATAATTCAACACCAAAAGAAGCACATGATGCCCCCTCTCAGCCCTCCACTGGTAGCTTCCAAAACAGGGCATTGTTTGAGTGGTTTGACCACAATCCTGAGTGATTCTCAGGAATGAGTGAGTCTCCAAAGAGTCCTGCTACAATATGCTAATAGACTAGTAGGATTAGAAATGGAATGAAGATATCCAGGTCCTGCACTTTTAAGGAATTAGGTGATAAGACCAGGATATTTTCAGACTTCAGTTTAGGCTCTTGCACATTTTGAGACCTCTGATCAAAGTGACATGGTATTATAACAATCCATTAACTGTGGGGAGTTGCAGTGTTTTTGCTGAGGACTTGCACTACCAGTGACATACGCTGAATTTGTAATGCTCAGCCATTTGGAATATATAAAGAAATAAAATCATTTTGCCCCAAACACCTCTCTTTGGGTTTTGGTCTCTGTCTTTAGAGTTCTGAGAGGAAAAACACTGGTCAGCATCCCTTTAGCAGTCTTCCCTTGGTCTCTGTGCAATGCAGCAAAACAGAGTAATGCATGTAAAGGCTGGAACAGGGCTCTGCCACTGTGAGTAAGAAAGGTGAGGGACATTTTATTCCCAGACCTCGGACAAGCCTGCCTGGGACAGTGTGGCCCCGCAGTTACATGCTGCAGCCTGGTCTCAGGTGTCCAGCAGATTCCTGTGTCCCTGCAGTGGAGTGTGAGGCCCCCATCAACCAGAGTGTCCCATGGGCATGCAAGTGCTGTGGGGAATTGTCTTCAGGCTTTGCTGTTGCAGAGGTTAACCAGCCACCTACCCAATCCAGCCAACACTTCACCATTGCTAATTAATCAGTTAAAAAAGCACTTTTCTGCTCTTTAAGGTGTGATCAAATTTTTGCAGACACACACTATTGACTCCCTGGAAAGACCAAAGACAGACTGTAATGTTGCCAGCAGCCTCGACTTGCCTGGATAGGGGTTTAAAATGTTCCTTGAGAATTCAGGAGATTGCCGTGGTTATCCTCTGAAAACACTTCCCAGCCAAAATGTCATTCCAAAAGGCAGCCCATGAAAGAGAGCCTGAGCATATAGTGCTGAGAGCTGTCATGCAGGAAAATGGATAAACTTGGATTACATGCATAAAGCAGCTCAGTGTTACTCTTGTGTTTGTCACGAAATTAAATTCCTGCCGTTTTCTCACCCCATTTGCGTCTTTGTGGTGAGAACAAAGCAAAGATCAGCCCCACTCTGACAAATAAGTCTTACAGGGTTCTGTGTGGGAATAGGTGAGTGTATATATCTTTGCTTTGTTTGAAATGCCATCTCATTTATTTCTGAATGTCTTCTTTTTTATTACATGCTCCCTATTCCAACATGAAAAGATCCAATCTACCTCTTCAGCTCATCCCCTATTCCCATCACTGTGGTGAAAGGACAACTGGTTGTTCAATCATCTTGCTAATGCCACCAGGCAGAGCACGCTCTGCTCTGTTTTGGTGGGCCAAAAGGAATTTATAACTCTTTCAAAAGTGCTCAACACATGGGCTAACAGAAGGTCACTCCAGACATTATTCGAATGCATAAAAACATAAATGCTAGAGATACCATCAAGTCCACACACACCTGCTGTGGAGCAGTAGCTTTTGACAGTGAACAGAACACAAACCAAGCAAGACCACAGGTGAGAGAAATACCTCCATTTTTGACCTCCTGGAAACTCAGTCATGGCTTATTCCTGAAACCATTTAACCACCTTAGACTTGAGTGGGCTCCTCAATACACATCTGCAAAAACTGCTACAGTTGCTGACATCAGGAAAAAGGAGAGCAACAAACACGTGCAAATGTGCACCCAGGATCCCAGGGGAGAGAAAGGCTGGCAGCAGTGGAGACAGTGATGAGGTGGAGGAGAGGCAAGACCTGATTTGGGGTGTAAGCGACCCCTCCTGTGCACAGCTTGGGTGGCAGTGAGGGGTGCATGGCTCTGCTGGGGCTGCCTGTCTTATATAAAATACTGATGGTGGGATATTGGATATGAGAGCAGAGAACTGGTCACCATGGTGACCTGAGAGGCAAAATAAAGAAGCAAAAGAATTAACTTAGTAAAACAGCCCAATTAATGTGGAAAGCCACAGCACTGCCACTACAGTCACATGGTAGAGTTCTGTAAAGCCCTGTGAGAATCAGGGTGCCCTGAGGGCTGGGGAATTGTCCAGTATCCCCTGTGAGTCAGACACAGGGGGAGCTTAGCTCCTCACAGGATGGCAGATAGCTTTGGGTTTTTTCCCCTCCATGCAGGTGGGTCCCCCTTCTCTCCATCCTCAAGAGACAGACTGAAGGACAGGGACTGAGCAAAGAAGTTAAAATTGCAACCAGTCTTCCTGAGAGCAGGGCTAGAGGGAAGAGGCCCCAGGGCCAGTCCATAACAAATTATTCCTGGGAAATACCCAGAGACTGTATAAAAACCTGCTGGAAGCTGAGTCGGTCCAAATTACAAATCCTTGTTCCCCATTATAAGCAAGAATATCACTATTTCTGCTGCAAATGCAAATTTCTGAGTGCAAAGCAGAAGGAAAGCAGTAGATCTTTGCAATGTGCCAGAACACATTTTTCTTCCGTCATACATGTATGGCTTTTTTCAGTGGAGTTTCAGATGGAAGCAGAGCCTGGCCTAGGCCTGGTACATGTAAAGAGCCAAGTCTCATTAAAATGCACACAGGGTACAATTAAACAACACTGATGTTAATGAATATATGAATGTGATACCTGGGATTTTAAGCAGACTCCCTCTCCATCTCAGGAGCTTGTCCTAAATTCACTGTGCACATACATTGGCTGGTTGTGGAAGCCTGGGAGAAAGGCACATTCCTTCCTGCAAAACACCATTGTGGGCTGTGCCTCGTGCCTTACATGCTGAAACATGAAGGCAGTGGGATCACAAATACCCTGCTACAACCATTACCAATCCTCACTAAAAGCTCAGCTGTGAAAAATGAACAGTTTAGTGCAACAGCATGAGTATGGCTCAGAGATGTTACCATTGAGGAATGAAAAAGGAGGAGGAAATGCCCTTCGTCAAAAGGCTGATAAGAATATTTTTAGGAAAAGGAGATCAAGGTTGAGATGCACATAAAAGTTACATAAATGCGGAACTCGCCAAGCTTCCATGTGGAGAAGAGAGGATAAATGCACTTTATTAAATTGTTTCTAAAATTGGAGTAGATGAGATAAGCCTTGAAGAAGACACTCATTTAAGATTGATGTGGAGTAAGTGCAGAGAGATAGCTGTTGAAAGGACTGCCATAAACCAGTTCTCCAAGTTGTCACTCACTGACACTTTCCAGTGTTTTCTAATAAAAATAATCTGTTAAAATCGGGCTCTGGAGACAGCTTGTCTTTGGCTGCCAGTGTAATTTCTCACAATTGTTTCACATAGTAAATGCTTTTGGAATAAGCCAGGGATTGTTTGACGCAGAGACAACTTTGAGGCGGATTTTTAAGTTACTGTTATTTATACTGACAAAGCACTTTATACTGCTTTAAAACAGAAAAAAAAATGGCTACTAGGAAATGGCAACCAGTTAGTTAGAGCCATTAAAGTTGCTGATAGATAGTCCTTCCACAGAGACATTTTCTGTACCATACAGCTGTGGAAAGACATAGCCTTTTGCTTGCTTGGGATTACATCAGTCCTGGAGAAAATGAAATGGTTATAAGCCCACAGGATAAACCAACGAACAGGAACTGCAAAGTGCTCTACAGCCCTGATGCCAACACGCTGCTGCAATCCTTGCTGACACAATTACTGTGAAGTTTACAACCTAGGGCAATGAAGGCTGCATTGAGCAGGAGAGGGCAGAGACCATGAGCAGCCTGACTGACATAGAAGTAATCTTTAACTCTTCCACATTTTTCATGATTTTGACTTTTTCTAAGCCCTCTTCCTGCCTTTCGTAACCTTGAAATGATTGCCAGCAGGGGTCAACTGCAGGAATACTTTCAGTTGTAGAAGTGTGCAACAACAATCTCTACTAAAAATAAAAAAGAAATACTAATATTTTTATAATGTTGATGTAAACCACATCTCAGCTATCTGGAAACAATTCTGCTGTTTTTCACTAAAGAAAAATGCTCATCATCTATGAAGATGTTGTGGTCAATTCTAAATGAGGCTTTTAGGTGCTTCCACAAAGCGCAGTAAGCTGCCTTGTTGCTGTAGCAGAGGATGCTTAGAGAAGTTTTTATGTGCATTTTGCTAAGGGACTTGTTCATTATGGGCCATGCTCAGCAGCAGCAGGATTCCCTGGCTAATGCAGCTCCAGCTGCTGCTGCAGGACATGGGAGGTGCGAGGTTACTTCAGACCAGTGCAAAGCCTAAAAGCCCAAAGAAGGTAAAGGACAGCCTGGACATCCTTTGCTTGGGGATTCCCCTTGGAGAGAGGGAGGGCCTCTGTGAGTTGGCCAGCAGGATTTCACTTCTACAAATTTCCGAGTGGTCTGCAGGCTTATGTTCCCATTTTTAAGTGGCTCTCTATGGACAGACTATGGGTACCCAGGTGTGGAACATGCACCTCTAACAGGAGACATCCATGACTCCAACCCACAGCCTCTCCAGGATCCGCTTTCCCAATAATCTCTTTGTCCCCATTTGTCATGGATGTATCTTTTGTCTGGCCCACATGATGTTTGCAATGTGCTTTGCTGTGGACAGAAAGGAGCTATATAAATGCAAATTAAATGTATTCATTTATTCTATACTGAAGGTTGTACTGAAGGCCAGGTAAATTACACCCACGGCATCTGCCAGTTGGCTCATAGTGTCATCCACTTCAGGAACAAAAACTTCCCATAGAATTTGTTAAGCATGATTTTCTTTTGTTAGCCCTTGCAGACTATTTTAATCAAATTACACTTCTCCAGGTGTTTTCCATCCGGCTGGACTCACTAGCTGCTGAATTCAAGGACCCTGAATCATTACTACCTGCGTCATTTGCCTGACCTTGCCACGAGACCACAGTGGCAGCATAACAAGGCCCATCCATCTGGCGCAGCCTCCGCTCCTCACAGCTCATTGCTGAGATCCCCAGGAGCTGAATCCTTGCCCTGAAACTTTAACAGTCTGCAACAAGAGCAAGTCCTTCATCACTCACCCTGGTTTTACCCAGAGTCCCTTCATTATTTCTTTTATTCCCCCTGAAAGTGTAAGGCTGTCCCCAGCATTGCTCTCATTATCCCTCTGTGAACACTGGAAAAAGAACGTATTTACATTTCCTGATGTGCTTAGTATTCCTGTCATCGCTGTCTCCCTGAGCCTGCCCTGACCTTTGCAATGACATTTTCAGCAACTCTATTCCCAACACCTTTTCTTTGCTGCTATTTCCTGTGCAATTTTAGCTTCATTTTTCCTGTTCTATTTTTGTTATTATTTTCTTCTTTGTTCTTTTATGATCTCCTGTATAGATTCCTGGCCATAGTGATGGCCCAGTGGCCCTTCCAGACATCACTTGCTCCCTGCCACAAGCCTCAATGTGGTCTGTAATGCTGCTGGGTACTGAGTACAGGGAAATTAGGGTCTGCTGTGAGTGAGGCTCAGCACATGGAAGAAAGTTTGGTTTGTGTAACTTGGGAGAGCTCAGCTATTCCACTGCTGGGATGTACGTGCCACTGGCCTCACGCAGGGATGGGATGCCAAGAGAAAGACTAAGCTTACAACTGCTGGCATCACCAACGCTGTTGTTTTGGCCTCAGGCTAAACCCAGCTTTGAGATCTGAAGCTCTGTGCACCTATGTCCCCTCAGCTTGTCACACCTCTGTGCTTTCGTGTGTCAGGGAAGCACACACTTCAGACCCCCAGAGAGCCGATGAGATGCAGGAATATAGTTTCCTTTAGGCTATTTGGGAAAAATCATTTGCACTGGTTGTGGACCTCTGGTTTTGTTTTGAGGCTCAAACTCTGAAACCTTGTCAAGTCCTTGTGTGGATTTGTCTGTTGAGTCAGTATGTGGCGGAGTCAGACCTTCAGTTGCCGTAAAAAAGTAAAGCTTCAGTGAGGGCAGTGGATTGGCAGTGATTGACATTGGCATCGCTGATAGTGCACAAGAACAAAGTTTATTATATTCCTGAGAATGAAAGATACATTCTCTGGAAAGCAGATAGAAAACCTACCAGTTACTTACTAGGACATCCTTATCACTGCAGTCTTTCAGTCCTCCCTCATCCTTTACCAGTGTAACAGAACTGATGTGGTTCAGGATGGCACCTATTCATTATTTTCATTATCTATTTTCCCCTTTCTTTCTTTTTCCCTGGCAGGCATTGTTTAACCAGCAGTGCTGCTGGAGAAAATTGGTACTCTGGTTTTGTACTATCAGTGAGTGAGTTCCTCACGGCTCAGGAAGAACAAATGCTACTCTTGCAAAGGTCTGTGTGAATCCCTGAAAGAGACACCCTTAATCTCTCGGAGCACCTTGGGGAAGAAGCCCAAGAAAGGCAGATGCAGAACAATGCCATTTACAGCCTCACTACAGCAAGGGGGGACCCAGCTAAGGGCCTTGGCTAAAGCAGCACCAGGGTTACAGTGAGGAAGAGTGAGGAGAGCAGGAACAATATAATTTCATCTAGGCAAGCTTGAACAGCAAAGGCTGATTCTTTTCCATAGCTGAAAGCTGATATTATGGTGACACAGCTAAAGAGACAAGCCATTTCTTGCTTCAAGCTTTCCATGCCAGCTATGTAATCACCATTCCCTCCAAAGCCTCCCTTCTCCAGAATTCCTCGGGGAGAAAACATTGGGAAAGTGCCTGTTGACATCTGCTCAAGCAGAGAGGGATGCTTGAGAATGATCAGCAAACAGCCTTGGGATGTACTTTGCTGTCCCAAACAGAGTGATGCTGGTAAAGCAAGGAGCAGCTGACACAGTCAAGCTGCACAGGTCAGTACAGGTGTTGTAACTCAATAGAGCGAATCTTAATTTCTTCATCTAGATTAGTGCAAGAAAGCAGAGGGAAGCCAACCTCTGCCCTAACAGCTGCCTCACCAAAAGAAAATACAGTAAAAATTGCTTAAACTCTAGCTCTACCTTAGAAAATAGTTGCAATGGTTACTGCTTCCCTATCTTGCTAGAGCTTTGCTGTCCCCTTTAACAAAATATTAATTAAGCTGTTTGTTTTTTCTTTGCAAGTGGAGAACATAAACTCACCAAGTAGTAAATCTTTTCCTTGTTTCTGGCTCGTTCTGTTAAGTTTGAGTGCAGCCCTTGTTGTTGCCAGTTGAATTCTGGCAGATGGGTTACACTTGGAAAGTGAGGTTTCCAGGACTGAGCAGCAGCTGAAGTAGGAGTGTGAATACCGAGATCTGGAATCAGGCAGTAAATCTTTTGTAAGCTGTCACCCTTAAAGACTGCTTATTTCTTTATGGAGCATTGCGAGGAGCTGCAAATGTGTTGCTGTTTCCTGGAGACCACACACAGAGCACGTCCTCTGCCCAACTGGCCAAATCCAATCAGAAGGTCCTACAGGCTTGTTAAAGCTTGGTTAGATGAATTACCAGGCTTTATGGAGCTGTTTTCAGCTGCCCTTTCCAGTTGCCTGTTACTCAGCTACAAGAGAGCCCGGCAGCACAGCTGTGGAAATCAGACCTGCTTGCTGGGTGTACTCAGCAATGCATTGATCTACTGTAACAAGAACATGAGAACCAAGGCACGCATTCCCATCCCAAGAAAGGCTGTTTAGAGAGCACGAAGTGTCCTAAAATAGATACACTTTTGCTAATTCTGGGTAATCTAAACAACGTGTGAGTACCACATCTCTGTGGACAAGTGAAAGTATCAGCAGTGAAGCGTAGCAATTTGCAAAGTTGCTCCAATATACCTGTGGCAAAAAGCTGCTGCATCTACAGTGTATTCATGTCAATTCCTCAACAAATCCTTCCCAGGGTCTGTGACCGGCGTGGCAGTCAAGCAGTGTCAGTGCTGCAGTGCTCTCCGACTTCCTATCCTATCCTATCCTATCCTATCCTATCCTATCCTATCCTATCCTATCCTAATGAAGCTGTAACTACGTTTCTTTCCAACCATGGCTTATACTTCTCATGAAAATGAAGCAAAAGAACAAGAAGCAAGAATTAGCACTTCCCAATTCTGCAGTCTGAAACAGGAGGGGACAGTAGATAATTTGGTGGGTCAGGAACTTGCTTTCTCGAGTCATTTTGCTTTACTCAGAGGAAGTTGTAAATGTGCTGCCTCAAATCCAGGTATCAAAGTTGGGACAAATGTTTGTAGGATTTACTCTACAAAGAGCCTCTTTGCTTGGGCTGTCAGGAAAGAATGCCTATTGCCTTTCTGTGGACAAGAAGGCTGGAGCTTGCGAAGGGGCTGGAATGCCCATGGTTCGAGAAAGGGCAGGTAACAGACAAGTAGCCTGATCTGGGCCGCCTCCAGTAGCCTGATGTACACATAGAGTACAGACAGCAAACATTTGCAGTGCTTAAGGTATAATTTCCAGGCACTGTTCACTTCCCACGTATCCCTGTGTCCTGCCTCTTTGATCTGGGACTCTTCATCTGTGGCTTCAGAAGATGCTCAACCTGTGCTGGGGGTTAGCACAGGACAACTTCAGCCCCCAGAATATGGTCAAGACCTTGTCTCAAGGAATAGCCATGAACCGTGGATGGACTTAGAGCTTTTTAGCTTGCCCATGAGCAGTGGGTATACTCTGGCAAGCTATTGTAAGTAACTGTTCTGGCCTCCACAGTGGATGCTCCATCCTTCCTCCATTGCTTCTGTAAGGAGCCAGGGACAGTTGTAGATAGTAGCTGGTCTGAATTACTGGAACTAAGACATCAGAAGAAACACTGTCTTAATCTGAATAGGCTCAATATAATCAGTCAATATAAATTAATTTAAGCAGGTAATTAAAAGAAGTCATAAGAAAGTAATAGGAAGAGCATATCTGAATCAGGTTTGTGGCTTCGAAATGCTTTTCGAAGTCTGAATCGTGCCCAGTGTGAAGATATCAGAGATATTGTAGTTAGAAAGGGAACTCTGTCTGACAGCTTGTCAGGGGGCAGCTACTGAGAAGTGTTTCTGCATTCACCCAGCTGAGACCTGCCTGCCTCTCTCCTCGGTTCTGCACAAGCACAGACACATCTTCCTGCCCCAGCTGGGAATCACTCTTCTCCAGGGTATCTGCATCCCTGTGGAATCACTTTGTCACGTGCTGTCACCTCTGCATGCCCTCCCTTCCTGACATGAGCTGAGGCTTGAATGCCCCTCAGCATGTGAACCTCTCAAGGGAGGGGACCTGCATGCAGGGATGCTGAAGTAAAGGAGAAGGAGGAAACACTTTCTTGCACCACTGTCATTTCAACTTCAAAAACTTCTTCTGAATATTAGTCTCTGGGGAATGGAGCCAATTAAACAGCAATCTGGAAAGCCTATCAAGCATCTCCTCCTTTCAATGGAAGTCCTTGTCTGTGTGACATGAGCTGAGTGGGGGAAGACTAAACAGACAGGAGCAGCAGCAAGTTGTTTCTAACTGAATAACTTCAGCACTTCATATTTTTGTGCACTGTCATTGAAATGCAATCAAGTTTTCAGAAGCAAATACACTGAAAGTAGAGAAGGCTTTGATTTCTGCTTTTGCAATCAAATTTGGCAGCACCTCTGAACATATTTTTCCCTGATTTCCTAAAGGACACTGTAGCAGAATTCAGAAAGATAGTCAGTCTGCATCTTTTTGCTTGAAGAAGATGGGCAGTCACCTGGCAGACACTCTCAGTGGGATGTTCCTTAGGAGTACACCTCTTCAATCAACTAACATTCACCCAAGCACTTTCAAACAGAGAAAATACCTGCTGATGAGAATAACTGCTTCTTGCTTGTGTTGCTGCATAAAAAACATACCTGCAGAGCTGCCTGGGAAGCCAGAAAGGATACTACAGGCTACCACTGTGATATACAGGTTACCCAGCACAGATCCTTTTACTTCACCTACGGAGCTCTGCACTGAGTCAAGTGACAAGAACTTTGTAGCTGCCACTATTCATACTTGTACCAGTGGAGGGCTAGAGCCTGTTTGCCAGGTTTTGATTTTCAGACCAGCAGAGGCTTAGAATCAACATCTTCTCTGGTCCCTGTGGTTAAATACGCCAACCTGAACGTGTCTGGAGACCTCGTCAGCTGAAGGTTTTGTTATGTGCTTTATCTCAAATTCCTTCATCACCACCTCATGTTCTTGCCTTCTCTCCCTACTGATGAGAGCAGTCACATTTGTCTGATTGCCCAGCCAGCACCTTTGACTTTCTCAATAAATAACATCACTTTTCTGACTCCCCTACCTCTTCAACCTTGTGCACTAATTGCTGCCATGCAATAGCAGCTCAGTGCTTCTCTGGGAGATGAGTGGTGCCCGTGGGCTTACCTGTGCTGTTGTAACCTGCTGGTTCGCCCTCTTGCCACATCACTTCTTGTTCATTATGGGCATTGTACCACCTGTCATAAATTGTTTTTTCACCTCTACACCCTTCGGAGATAGCTCTGCTGCCAAACAGGTACACTGCTGGTGATCCAGCCTCTGGGTAAAGCAAAGCTTATTTAATGAGAATAACATCTCTGAGCACACTGTTCATCCACGGTGCCTTTTTCCTAATTTCCCTTAATGAAGGAGCTGATATTTCATTGACAACCATTTGCTGAAGAACTCAAGCTTCACCCTCACGCTGGCAAACCTTAAAACACAAGAGTCATTCAAACAGCCTTACAGTCAGCCTGCTGCCAGGTCAGGGGCTTTATTCTGAATTCAGTTCAAATTCCTCATGGTGCCAATAAAATGAAAGGCACTTGGCTTATTAACATGAAAAGAATCGTCCCTACTTCAGTATATCTTATTATCCTGGGAAGGGAATTCAGGCAGTCTGCTCCATTATGTTTGATGGCTGATATTAAACTTGTCAGATCCAGTGTAAACTCAGACACATTTAGCAATACTCAGATATTAAAGAAGGGCTGACACTGTGAAATCTCTTATTCACATTTGATTTGCTGGGTAGGAGGAGGAAAATCACTTTCTCCCCAGTGCTTTCCTGTGCCCTGCTCTGGCTGAAATCAGATGACTTAAGGCATGGCCCTAGTGCTATCAGAAACATGAGGTCAGCCATGTCAGCCCTCTCTGAATTTACAGAGGCAGGCATGTTTATAGTGTTATTGGTACTCAAAAGACTTGAATTGCTGTTTAGTTTGAAATAGAACTTAAGCCACTGACATACACCCACAGGGATAGCAGCACTCCCTTCTCTTTTTGTCCCTTTTTCAGGGCTTTGTACCTGCTTAAGGGAGGTATCCTCAGCCCAGGCTGGGTTTGAGGTCTACAGTTCTCTTCAAGGCATTTTGCTTCTTCCCCTCTTTATCCTGTGCTCCTCTGGAGTTTCTGCCTTTCTCTTCATGCATCCCATTCCAAGAAACAGTTTCCTGATACATCTTCACCCACAACATTCTTGGAAACATAACCATCTACTGAGCCCAGGGTGGGCTGTGTGGTCCAAGTGGAATGAAGCATTCTTTCCCACCCAATCCACCACAGACAGAGCTGTGGAATGGCCAGAAGCAGTGACTGAGAAGTCACTGCTTTATCTGGACAGCCAGCACAAAGTCACAAATCCAAGAGTGAGAGCTCTTTCTGAGAATAAAACTCACCACCAAATGAGTTTTTGTCTTGTTTTCACGATGAATGTTGAGGACAGTGGGTTTAAACGGGTGTTTAAAGGCCACATTGGGTGGACAATGGCACACGGTGTGCTTCTTTCAGGCCTCTATATCTGCAGGCTAATCAGTGCAAGGCCAGTTCCCACTGGGAGCACACACATCTATCCAGCAGGACTGCTGTGCTGGCTCCTGAACGACGAGCCAGGAGAGAAGCAAGGCTGCTGACATACAGGACATAATTGGAGACCCTCAGCCTAGCTGCTCGCTCATTAATCAAGACAGATTCATGGCATACCTGGCTCCCTCTGCCTGCTCCTAGTCTATAATTAGCAGCTCATGCTTAGGTAGCAGCACCACTAAATTGCTTCCCGTCTTCGGTGACAGTAACTCGTACCTGAGAGAAGGATATGACAAAGGGACAAGAAATAGGGATAAATGGCTACAATAAGGCAGAAACCATTAGCACTAAGCAGCAACAATAACACTTCACATCTCAGTACCAGCTCTGTCTTCGTTTGTATGAGTCTCTGGTGCCTTGTTGGAATTATGGACAGATGTTAGCAGTGGGAATGCAGGCTCCTTTTACAAAATAGCACCAACTTTTACCCTTTGGAAAAAGCCTGACAACTGCTGGGATGGCCCTGGACCAGGGTGCTGGGCTGCACAGACCAGCTCAGGGCTGTCAGGCAACGGTCCACCCCATCCTCACCATCTAAAACTGCATGCTTGACTGCCCCTGCTCTGTCATCCTGTGAAGATCACACCACCTGCACCCTTGGGGACATACTTCCCTTGATCATGTCCTTTCACTGACTCTGCAGTGAGACATCCTGGCAGGAGCAGGACCATGTTCTGTCTTAGGGGCACTGCCAGTGTAGCATTGCCCATGTGAGGTCCAACCAAAGCACCTGCAGTTCTTACAGCTGGAGATGGGACTGAGACTCTGCTTTTGGCCCAAGACCCTGTTGCTACTCATCCTGACCAGGTTCCATCACCATGCACTTAAGATGTGGTCCACACAAGGAGGTTTGTGGCTCTTCTAGTTGGTGACTGCACAAGGAATAATATCTTCCTGCTCTTGGGCAACTTTAAATGAGTTGGTGCTGTACCATGGGGAAATGGAAATGTTCACAGGTGTGAGAATGCCACTCATTATAAATCATGGGAATTGTCATTAAATCAACACATCCTCAGGTTCTGCAAATCCCTGAATCTGTTGCTGCAAAAGAAAAAGTCAAATCTGTCTAGGCTTTTTGATTGCAAATGAGTATATTGAAAGTGTGCTTCCTTCCCTGAGAAATCAAAGCCTGTTTGATTGAAGCTCATTTTCACACAATCAGCTGATGCAGCTCACACTTTAGACATTTTCAAATTCTTTTTACTTTCCTAGAAAAATACATAAATCTTGAAGAAAAGTGTTTTTCTTCAAAGTCATCTGTCCAGGCTTTTAGTCTCTTAAAACTTTTGCTGCCAAATTTAGATTAGTAAGATGAAAAAATTGTATATTTTCTCAGATAACAATAATGGGATGACCTTTCTCCTGTTTCTTCTGAATAGAAATGCAGTAATAAAGAAAGTGTTTTGATGGAAAAGAATTAGATTCAGGTGCTGATAATACTAAAATACTGAAGGGATTTTTTTTGTAAGAATAATGCCTAAATGATGCTTCCCATTTTTCTTAGCCTTACAGATATTTAATTTTGTAGGAAGAATTCTGAAAACCTGTCTCTTCTTTCGGCAGCTGAAAAAACTTGGTTTTTCTGACTTGTGTCTCTGATGTTTTGCTTTGCAGAGTCTCTTTAGCCAGAAGGGTGGTTTTGTCTTGCTGTGAAGTATTGCTTGATGCTTGCCTTTCATTTCTAGGAAGAATCTTGTTTGCAATTATTTCAAAAGCTCAAAACTAATTTAAAATGTAGGGAACACCAGAAAACATAAGAAAGGGAAAGCAAAAAGAAGGGATGTGACAGAAATATAGTTCTGGTGTCTATTAAGAGGAGGCTGATAATAAATAAATAGAAAGTGTAACAATTGATCCAAAGTGTCAGAATAATTTTACCTATATGCTTTATGCCTGTCAGGAATTTTGAGAGAAAATTTTCTAAGACGTTACAGGGATGTAGACACCCAGTACACACTTAGAAGAAAGCTTCTTAGAGTCAAATGCAGAGAGAAAGAGAGAGAGAAAGAGAGAGAGAAAGAGAGAGAGAGAAAGAAAGAAAGAGAGAGAGAAAGAAAGAAAGAGAGAGAAAGAAAAAAGAAAAAGAAAAAGAAAAAGAAAAAGAAAAAGAAAAAGAAAAAGAAAAAGAAAAAGAAAAAGAAAAAGAAAAAGAAAAAGAAAAAGAAAAAGAAAAAGAAAAAGAAAAAGAAAAAGAAAAAGAAAAAGAAAAAGAAAAAGAAAAAGAAAAAGAAAAAGAAAAAGAAAAAGAAAAAGAAAAAGAAAAAGAAAAAGAAAAAGAAAAAGAAAAAGAAAAAGAAAAAGAAAAAGAAAAAGAAAAAGAAAAAGAAAGAAAGTTTTCATTATGAAAACATTGGAGTACAAAATGTTTCACTAAGAGTTACCAGAAACTCCAGCAGAGCAGAAGCCAAAAGCAAAGCTGCACAAGAGAGACCTGCCAGATTAGTGCCTGGTAACAAAATGTGTGAAATGGAAAGAGAGAGAGAGAAACAAAAGGGTAGAATTAGAGACGTCAACATCTGGCCAGAGTTTTCTGTTGGTTCAGGTTAAAATGGGCTTAAAATACCCCACAAATGCACACCTTTCAGAGCTGAAAAGAGTGAAATTATGTGAGTTCCTCTTTTATTTAGCTCTTTTTACTCTGTGTACATTTAAATTAAATTTATCTTTTGATTATATAAATCTATATTAATTTATTTCAGCTGATTGGACCACCAGGCTGAGGCACTGTCTCAGTGGCTGGAGGTCTTCTCAGACTTCTGAATGCCTGTTACTTCAAAGGTGGGGCTTCCAGCTCTGAAGACCTACCTCCTTTATGAGCAAGGAGTCCCTGTGCTGTGTTTTGCTCTGTACAACAGCCCAGTTCTCCCTGTTTCCCTGGCAATTGTGCAGCAGTGAGGCTGGCATTCACAGCTAAGCACATGTTTAAATGCTTGATGGATTTAGGGCTCATTTGGTCTACTTTCAACTGGGCCTTTCTGCTGTTTACTGCTCAGAGTTGTGCACGTTCACGCAATGCAGTCAAAAATAATCTGAGCAGACATCAGAAAGGGCACAGTGCTAAAGAGCAACCTCTGAAAAGCCCATCTGCACTGACCCAGTGATGTGGATTGTTTTTTCCATACAGCGGTAATTAACCAATATTTATTGATTTAATAAAATCATTAAGTTCAATTACATCACCGATACCCAATAATCTATTTTTTCTGCCAGACCATGCTGAAAACAACTTTGATTTTTAACAATTGTAAAAGTAAACTTTTTATCCAAAGAGGTGGCAGGTACAGCAGTGCTGGTTTCTCTCACCACAGTATTATTGTGGTCTTTTCCACAAATGCCTGCGTGTCTCTTAGGTATTACTTTTTAATCATCTATCCTCATTACATGTAGTGTTTGCTCCTATTTCATTTTATAGCACAAAGCCAGAAAGAAGGCAATTAAAATTCAATAATGGTGCAGTGCTTAGACACTCATTAAGTAGTCATTAGGTAGTCTGGAGACTCATTGTCTTTACAAGGGTTCGCTCTCCGTGAGTCTCCTCTCTGCAGCATTAGTTCAAAACAGCAAGCACAACGTGAATGTGAATCCAGAGGATCCCTGAGTCTCCTGGCTCACCTGGGATGCAGCAAACCCGGGGGGCTCCTCCAGCAGCAGCAGGCTGGGGGCCTGGGGCTGCTCTGGCTTCCTCCACTCCCACTGTGCTACCTGGAAGTGATTCCTGTCCTCCTCAGGTGGCAGAAGGATCATTCCAACACCCTTGCTTATGCTTATTGGAATACCACCTCCTCCCAGAAACACAGTCCCCAGTTGCCAAGACTGTAGAAGGACACGCATGAGTAACTGGCAAAATTAGGCCTCTAGGGAGTCAGGAGCATTCGCTGTCAGCATCAGGAGCCAAACTCCTGCCAAAAGAGCATTCAAAACAAGCAGGCTTCATTTTGAGGTGGGGACAAAAACACAACTCACTGGCAGAGACAGGATGGCAAAAGTATGTCACTGATTGTCAGACGCCTAAAGGCATCAATAAAATAATGCTCATGCTCAAAAATTGTCTTACAAAACAAGAGAAGCAGCCTCTTGATTTAAAGGATTGCCTCTGGACATTAAATAACAGCATCTGCTCTCCACACTCTGAGCACCTTGAGTTTGCTTTGCTTTCTGTCCTTGAGGAGTTGGGGAGGAAAGAGGACAAGACAAGACAACTGAGACAGTTCAAGCCAGGAAGATTCCATGGCAGTTCTAAGGAGCATTTCCCCAGAACTCACTGAGAGCAGAGGGAGCGAACTTCAATACATTATTTAAGACTACTCTCACACTGCTGACCCTTTATAGATGCAGATCAATAGAGCAGCCTCTGCCAGAAACAGACTTCCATATGAAAAAACCTGAAATAGAACTCATATTAGAGATGCTGAGAGGAAATAACACAGCCCAAGAGAATATCCACATGCCATGCTACTATAAGGCAGTCCCTGAGGGGTCAGCAGATGGCAATGGAGGGAGGAGAGCAATTCACAGGTTCCCAGCTTCTTCATAGCATTCTGTCACCTCTAGAGCATAAAGCTCTGGCACAGAATCACCTCATCGACAGTCCATCACACACACACTTCCATGCACAGTCACAGAGTCATATTTCATTAAATAATGGTTTTCTGTATTAAAATCCATTTCACAACACTGCATCCTCCTTTACGCCTTGCCTTACCCTGGTACCCACAAGCCACAGCTGACTGCCTGGCACAATGTCAGGTGAGGATCAAGAGGAGTGCTCCCCTTGGTTGGCTTCCTGCTGCACTTTGCCACACAAGCTCAGGTTACTTCTCTGAACCATCTTCCACTCATATTCCTGCTGGACAATTCAGCTGGGAGGCCTGGGAGGTTGGGATTGCCTTGGAGCTGTTTTGTACAGTGCCTGATCCAAATATTGCTTTTTTCTGCTCAAGGTGCATTTAGCTGTGTATTTACCTGCTTGTAAGAATTTTCTGGAGCAGCTGGCAGACATTTCATTTATCAAGAGAGAAAATGTATTCCTGAAGGTTTGGTGAGATGCTGTGCATCAGGATATATACATGCCCATATGTATATAAATATGTGCATGCATAGATGGAGATGACTGATGGATAGACAGTTCATGATAGAGTCACAATTAATTCCTCTATGTAGATACATGTACATAGATACAACATTCTCAGGCTCCCTAAAACAGACTGCAGTTCCTAAATGTTAAAATTGATCAATACTTAGGACAGTTAATTAGTACAAAGCAGTAATCTTCTCTTTCATTCACCATTTTTCTTCAGAGGTATTTTGTCTTATTGTTTGCACACCACTGCCTTTGTACTTTGATTACAGCTACCCATGTAGTAATAAAAATTACAACAAAACCAAGCCCATTTCATCTACAGGATGATAATCACAGTGTGTGTATTTCTGGCACATTGCAAAACACCGGGAATCTCTGGCCAGGTGTCATCAAGCGGAATGGAAAATATTCACCCAAGAGGCATACTTTTAAACCAGCTGACTAAATGTCTGTTTTCCTCAATTGATATTTCTGCTGGAAGTTTTCCCATGACCTGGTTTCTGCTTTCTGACCTGATGGGGAAGTGACCAGCTGCACAGTATGGGAATACTGAAAGTCAGGAGGCTGAAGTTAACAATTCATGAACAACTGAGGACTGAAACCTGTCTGCAGAGCTAACATGGCAAATTATCTGTAAATACAAACTAACTTTCCAGCCATGATGGCCATATTCCAATCCAGATAAAGGAAAACTGTACCCATAGTTGTATGGAACCAGAAGCTTTTGCGCAGTCTTCTCTTGCTGTGACCACTGCTCCTGAGTGACGTCAAGGTTTCCTGTTAGGTTTTCATTCTTAGTCTCATTTTAGATAATTCAGTGGCCTTCAGAAAACCATTCACTGTCCCTTTATTCCCCCAACCACAAAAAGGTGACAAAAATAAGTAGGACTGGGTGTGGTAACTAAGTATATGAGGAGAAAGTGGAAGGTGTAAGAGGAAGGAACCTACAATCCTCTTCACCTTCTTCCATCCCTTCCCCACCCTCTGTGCCTGACCAATCTGTACATAAATACATCTGCCTTTGCTGTTAACCAGCTCTTACATGTACATATCCAGCACATCTGGATAGTTATTATCAAGGCAGTCATATTCCTGAACAGGAATGATCATCAGCCAAACGAGCATCTGGAGACTGTATTTTCATTAGACTTCTACTTCCTACCAATAGTCACATGCAGACAACATTCTGCTGGACTTCTCCCTCCTGAAAACAAGAGTATTCAGTGGAGACAGGCTCAAGAGTTTTCAGCTTAGGCTGTGTTGTGCACACATATTACAAACAAAATATGAAATATGAATATGCCTCTGTGCATATTGATCCTGTTTCCAAACAAATCTCCTGTTTGAGCCTTTCTTCTCTTGCCCACTAAATTCCCTCAGGTAACAGTGGTTGCACCTACAGGTCAGTCTGAGCTGACTTGTAGCAAAGATGAAAGGTCAGCCTTTGCATTATCCGTTTGGCCACTTTGCTGCCTCCTACCCTTTTTTTCACCTGTGTATCTGCTTGATGCTCCATTGCTGTGGTTATATGTGGAGCTGGAGATGCAGCAGCAGTCAGGGGTGAGCTCCTCTGTGCCAGCTGCAGGTTTGTGGTTTGGCTGTGAGAGCACCTCGGAGCTGCTCATCATAAGGCAACAGTCAGAAAGCCAGGTCCTGGAGGAAGGAAGGTCCTTTCCTGCAGGCAGAACTTACAGGCGTTGGAAACCTCTAATTCATCCCACAGAGAGGGGATTCTGATGCTTTCTAGAAATTATCTGGTAGAACAATCACCTCTAAGAAAGGATTTCCTTTTTGTTTGCTGTGAAAAATAGAATTGGTCTGCCTCCTAATCCAGCTGTCGACAAGAAACTGACAGTTATACTTCTTATCAGAAAACTCAGATGTGGTTTTTCCCTTTATAGTTCAAGCACCTTTATACCAGGTTTAAGGCCTCAAAGCATTAAAAAAATACTCATCCCACTTCCTTTGTTCTCAATATCTCTTCATCAAGCAATTCATCTTGTAGCATTTTTAAGAGAATCAATAAAAAAGGCAGCAAGGTTGCCTCATGCTTGCAAAGGTTTTGGTACAAATATAGAGGTTAAATGGGACTTTTTATGAAGATCTATCCACAGCAACTTAATGACTTTACATTTATTTCCTCACATTTACTTCCAGCAGTTCTGTTGCTTTTTTTTTTTACTGAAGATCCACAATATCAACATCTTCCTCCTTCCTTTTAGATTTCTACTAATGACCACCAGCAATGGGATTTTGCAAGTTAAACAGTGATGTAAAAATTTCTGTCAAATCCACGGGATGTATTTCTGTGCTTTTACTACAGCTCAAAGACAAAAATTTCCTGCTGTGTCTAATATGTATACTACATTGGCTAATTGTGGTATGATTCATGTAAAAAAACCCACAAAACAAAACAAAGTATGGTTTAAAGCATATAAGCAGTAAACCAGTAACCTCCAGATCCTCACGTGCCTTGAAGGTCATTCCCTGCAGAGAGTAGAAAGCAACTAAGTAAGCATAAAAGGCACTGTGAGTTCTTTTTTCCTGTGCAACAAATGAAAGAAAATACTGCTCATCAGAGAGCAACCATTTCCCTGAAGTCAATCTGAGTGACTAAACCACGTTTTTCAGGTTTTAAAGGTTTCCCTTTAATGATCTCCCGAGTCCTTGACTGCCTTAAGGAGCCTGACCTATTCTTACCCAGGTATTTTTTCTTGCAAGCTGCATGGAAAAAAGCCTGAAGACATCTTTGTCATTAATAAAAAAGGAATTGACTGCTTAAAGAGGCTGGTTTTGAAGTTTTTGTGATAAATTACCTTGAATTGCAGCAGAGGTAAATGAAGGAGTGAATATTATCTTCTTCTGACATTTTTCTCACTGTGTCAGTTAGTCATTGTTTGCTTTTGGACTTTACAGTCCCTGCATCATCCAAGCACTCCTCCTGTATCTTGGACTTCAGCACTTCTGTTTTAAAACGGTCTTCAGTTAAGTGCAAAAAATATCGAATCAGGTACACATACACAACATTGAGAAGGATGGGGAGTCTAAGTCAAGAAGAAATAATAGGAAAGAGACTGAAACCTGACAAACAAATATGTTTCCCTACCTCAGTGAACAATCATAGTGGATTTTAGTCTCTGGCTTGTAACACTGTGTATTCTAAATAAAAGCTGAAGCTAGAAAAACCTGAAACATACCAGAATCTCTTATTACTTTGAGCTGGAAGTATAGTGCCACATCATCTGTAGCTGAGCGTGCCATTCGCTTCCTCAGCTTATGCTGCTGCTAAAATAGATCTAGATGACTCTACTTGCCTTTTGCTTTGAGTCTTTTAAAGAATGTCATAAAGATGGATCAGTAGTACTGCTTAATTGACCATCAGTACTGGTATAGTTCACTGTAAATAACTCAGGTCAAATAGAAATGGTTTTTTGATATTCATAATATGAATTTCTTTTAATTTATTTAATACAGTCCCAAAGTCCTTTAAGAGTTGTGGCCAAAAAGCAGGAAGCACAAGGATTATGAATGGTTCAATGCCTAAAATTCATTTGGTCTGCAATTCATTTTAGATGCCTTTATCAATTTTATGACTTTGTTAACCTTTAGTCTTTTACACAGATGGAGGAAGAAGCTCAGAACGCAGAATAAGGAAGGAAGAGGTAGAAGGAAAACATCAGGTATATAATCAGAGCCTGATATACAGTTGAAATCAGCAGGAGTGGGATGCATGTGAAGAAGGGAGCATAAATACTAAGAAAGAACATTAACGATAACAATGTGCAAGGCAGGAAAAAAAATCAGTTTATTGTTCCATTTTTGAAGAATGAATTTAATCCAAAACTCTTTATACATGTACAGTGTGTGACCAGACATGCTTCTGCCATTTTGAATATACACACCTATCTCTGTGTATGTGAGCATGTATGTATATAAATATGCACATATGTATGTATTTCCACAGTTCCTTTGAAAGTTAAACAGATTAAATGCAGCCCTTTTGAACAATCAATAATAAGACAGTTAGGGGATGAGTGGCCATGTATATACATATATGTTTAAGGGTAAATCTGCCAAATTACAAAAATTCTGGGCTTAAATATCAAGAGGACCAGTTAGCACAGAAATCAACAGCAGCTGGAGTCTAATCCTGCATCATTCCATCAGAAGCAGCTTTGCCAGTGATGCTCTGAGTGAAGCACTGGCATCCAGACACAGCCCAGAACACCCTTCCTTATGCTTTAAGTGGTAGAAAAAGGGGACTCTGGTAACCGTGAATCCTCCCCTCCACTGTCACAAACATCTGTTCCTCCTCCTGCCCCTGCAATCTGTGCCATATTTACCCACTTCTCACTGCAGTGTGGACTCTCAATTGGTGCTTACCCACATGCTCAGGTACTACATTGCCTTCAGCAGTGTCCCCCAAATACCGCCTGTACTTGCCTGCTGGCCTGAAGGAGGCCCCTTCCCCCTCCATGCCATTTCCAGCTGTTGCTGACACACTGTTACAGCTGAAGACGTGGCTCTGAAGCCTGCAGCTGTTCCTCGAAGTACAGCAGCTGATCCACTTCGAAGCAATCACTTGCTCTAGAAACCAGTTTCTCCAAACACCTCCTGATCTCCTCCTCACTGGCATTCTGCTGTCTCGCTTGCTTGAGACAGCTGTACACGGCCTCAAATGCCTCCACTCCCAGCTTCCCAATGGCAGATCTGGGGATAAATATTATAGAAAAGGTCAAGTAAAAGTTAATTAATCTTATATAGTAACACGAGCATTAACTAGTACATATTTCTTCTAAATGTTGTAGGTTTGATTAAAAGATATCATGATGCACCTTTTTTGTCTGACAGTAAAAGGAACTAAAGTTTCCTGGTGAATTTCTCCATGATTGTTTGCCATACGAAGTGCCCAAGAGTAAAAACCCGGCCATAGTAAAGTCATGGGAAGCACGGCCATCATCATTGTTGCATTCCAGGAATCCTCTCCATGCTGAGTCTGACAGACTCTTTTATCTACAGCAAGTCTGGTAAACACACATGTATTACTGCCTCTGGATTTCATCAAAACCCAAAGGAGCGACCCCAGTCAGCAAAACACACTTTGTTATTCATTGCTTTATTTTAGCCCCTATCAAATACAAGAAAACCATTCTACAAGCTCAGCATGAGCTAACTTGACACTTTTTTCATTTCTGCAGTGCTCTCCTTTTATCAGAACACAGATCTGTAACTCAGTGACAAAACACACACTCACAGCATCTTAATGTTGATTTATAAAAGAGATTCATTTGGAAATGGCAAGACAATGAACAGCATTTCTTCCTCCTAAAGGAAAAACATCTTTAAATCCATGTATCACAGGTAACATAAAATTTTTCACTCAGTGATGGCTTCATATTTTGATGAAAATACCAGGGTAATTTTCCTTCAGCATATCAGAGACTATCTGCCTGCTCTTCATGCTTCTGACACAGGATTTGGTTTTTTTCAATAAACCTTTACATGTTAGAGCAGTTGAGAGCAGGTTGTCTTTCAGACAAAAAGGAAGTACGTAGAAGGGAACCATGTCATTTGGTGCCTGGAGTATGCTTCTCAGCTGATGCTGGAAGCAGCAGGAGCTGGGACACCCTCAGCTTGGGGCTGTACCAAGGATGAGCTGCACAGGGGCAGAGAAGGGGATCAGAGATGTCTCCTGGTGCCAGCATTAAGGCTTAGAACTTCAGTAAGTGTGCACATAGGTCCAGAGTGAGCAGGCACACCTCCCATAGTAGTTTAAATGGTTAAACCTGCCTCCCAACAACAACATCACAAACTGCAGTTGTAGTTTTTCCTGGTTTTGTACTGATTTTGCTACATGTCTAACAGCAGGGCAAGGTCAACTGTTCTCACCCAAGAACATAATCAACCTAATGGTGTAGTTGCTTTTCACCAGTGGTCATCCTGTTATTGCTGAGGAATAACATCATCATAGTGAAATGCCAGCCAGTAAGAGTTCCATATTATGTAAATTCCTCAATTCTCAGGAAAACATTGCGAAGAATTTTACTTTATTGCTTCTCAAACTTCTCCCCTCCCAGTTGCTCTTTGCTTTTCTAGCACCTCAGTCATGCTCAGGTATGATCCCCCCTTGGCTTCAGGTCACCCCTCCTGCTGGCTCCTGACACAGAGGCAGAGCAGGAACCTGGGGCAGAGAAAGCCAAGACCCAGGATCAGAAGTCACAGGGCCAAGCTGGAATCTCTACAGGCCCAGACCTGACTCAGTCATGCTTCCTGTAACTAGAAACTGCCTTTTTATTTTCTACCAAGAATGTTGTTTAGGAGAAAATAAAAACTGTTGGAAATAATTAATTCTCAGACACTGGAAGCCTAGGGATTGCATTACCACTGAAAACAAAACGGAGATTTGTTTGACAAATAATGTACATTTCTTCACAAAACATCACCAAAAATATCACTATTTCTCTCCAACAGTTAAAAATCAATGCATGAGAAGCTATCCTGAAATCATTGCTACTTCATCAGTGCCTTTAATGACTCCTGTCTCCCTCTTAGACAAGTATGTTTAATTTTTTGGCAGTCCTGTCTATTTAAAGATGAAAAATTAAGCAAACATGTACCTTGGGAGTATTGCTTCTGCTAATAAATGTGACCTGCAGACTTGAATCTTCTCTGTTCAGCTTGGCAGAGCATGCAAATCAGCTAATCTGTATAATAGCTGATACAATAGAATTAAGGGGGAAATGTTCACAGGTTGAAAATTACGGGGTAGGTAACAAAAATTATAACCTGCTTTTACAAAAGAAGACATCAGGCTCTGTTTGGACTTGGGAGCTGCATTAATATGACTCTGCTACCACATCATGCCTCACAGAGGCAGAAGTGTGGGATCTCAGAGAGTAAATGTCAAAGAGGCATCACTGAATGTGTGAATCTATCATCGTGATGGAGGGAGGGGGGAAGACGCTGCCTGGAAAGTGAGGTTTGTCCATTATGGCCCTGATCCTGTGCTACGGGATATTTGGCCATCCATGTAAAATCCTGTAGAGGCACAATTACAGATTGCTATTTCACATGAAATAGGGGATACCTCCATGTTATTTACCTAACATTCTGAAGAGAATAAAAGCCTTACCGTGATATGTGCTGTGAGAACAAGTGCAGAACTCCCATTTACAGTCCCATGTGGCTGTCCATGTTTTCTGATTTACGGGCATTTACCCTCTTTGTGCTATCCTATAGCTCACTCACCTACAAACTCACTGTGAGTCATCATCACTTTCTCAGCCAAGAGGACACGAGCGAAGGGGATACCTGACATCTGGGATTTCATTACTGTGACAAAAATCGTGGGCCACACCTCCATCCCACGCTGCCCTAAATTGTTTTTCAGTGTGCTGAAATCAAACAGTGGGCTCTACCAATCAAGGGTCTGGCTTCGGATGATCCACAGTAATGTGCTTCAACATCATATCTCAGATTGTTCTTTTGTTTCTTTGTTACAGAATCTTAGCTAGATGGAGGGATTCATTGAGCTCAACTTCCCTCACTCCTGGCTGCAGAGAGCAGTCCCAATGCTCCAGGCAGAGGAGGCACAGGGCTGGAGGCATGCTGTGACCACCAACCCCCTGGCTGCACAGCAGATATTGCCAGTCTGGGGACACTGTCACCCATGGAAGCCGTGGCCTGAAAAAAAATGCCTCTTGTTGCCAGCTCTTGTGCAGCACACAACACATGCCTGAGAAAATGAACAGCAACAAGACCCAAAGGCCATATTGATATTTGATTTGTGGATAAGGATGGAGCGTGGACATAAAATAGAGACTTGGTTCTATCAAGGATAAGGCGCTTCTGAGCATTTGAGATGCAGTAAAGAACACCAGCAAAATCATAGGCACTGCTGGAGTTAGAGGGGAGCTAAATAGGAGCCTTGAGAGCTGCAATTTTTAGACACAGGGTGTCTAAAATCATTCCAAGTCATTTAGTGGATCTGAGCCTAAATGAATTTATCAGGCTGTCTGTTGATTCGCAGTTGATTTCCTACACAACAGGGCAAAATTGCCAAAATTTGACAATATAATAATGCTGTGTTCTCAACTGGCTGAGGAAGTTGTAAATCTTTCCCTGGGTGAACAAAGAATTTTCTGTTATCCCATGGATCTTTATTTTGACTATTTTGCCACTAGCTACATATTAACACCTCCTTTCTGGCTCAGAGATCAATTACAACCCACCTACCTTTATGCCACACTGACAAAAGCCACAAAACAAGATTAATGCTGAGGTTTGTGCTCCTCCATGGGCATTAGCAGCTAGGTTAATATCTCTCAACAACTTGTCATGACCTGCCTTGAAGGGTAACTGTGACACAAATCAGCAGCTAAGGGGTTTTTCAGCTTCTCACTTTCCAGTGTCATTCAGCATGGTGGTGACTATCATTTAAAGCCATCCTGGTCTCACTGGTGCCTTCAGGGAGCTGTGTGTGATCCGTGCAAGGAGAAGCTCTGCACAAGCCACTACTGAACACACCAGAGTTGTAACACCATGGAAGTCCCTCCGGATCAGGCACCAGCAATAACATCTCACCTCTGCTGTAACAGGCAACAAACACACTGCTCCTAAGGCCAACACAGAAAATTCACTTATTTCAAAATACTAGTTACTCATGCCTACATCAACCTTAATAAAGAAACTTTCTGGACAAGGAATACCCATTCCAGTGGGCATTTATTTATCCTTTAGAATGCAGCCACGCCACCTGCATCCACCACCAATGAGCGTCTTGTAAAGTAGAGAGCAAATCTGTGTTGATTTGGGCTCACGGTGCATAAAAGCAAGTGCAGGAATCTTTGAAAGAATAATTTCAATAGATGCTTCTAAGTTCTGTTCTTCCTAACTCAAGGCTATCCCCATGGAGTCCAGCAGTATTACTCAGGATTCTCATCAACACATCCAACAATGACTTGTCCCTGAATTAATGCTATTTCCAAGCATCAATTTATTAACCCTATATTTCTCTTTAAAACAGCACCATCATGCCACTTTGCAGCTAACCAGTAGTGATATGAATCTCAGTGAGAAACACTGTTACATTTATCTCCTGAGATGACTCTGCAAAAGAATCAGGAAATTACATATCCTTAGTCTCATACAAAATATTGTTTTCTAACCGTACCAGAAAATCTTAGGATATCTGCTACAGCATCTCATGCTTCAGTAAACAAACAGGTTTATCTCAGTCAGAACACAAAAGATCTCTGTCCTCTCGAGTTATCTTTCTGTCATTTGGTTTGCTGGCATTACTGACTGAAAATGATTGAAACTTTGACACTTGAAAGAAATGGCTCTGGGTTCAAGTCTTCATTTGCAGTAAAACTTCTCTGTTGCTGTTTAAAGACCTTTTGAGATCTGCTAGGAGAAGGGCATAATAAGTCCCATGATTCGGGTTTTAGGAACTTATTTCTAAAGGTAGGGCAACACCTTTCTAGTTCTGACAGCTGTTCAATCTTGGGAATGTGAAAAAAATGGCTGAGTCTAAGAAAAGGGCTTATTGGAAAAAAAAAAAAGATAATGGAAAGCATTATTATATAAAAGCTAGTAAGAAAAGAAATATGAATTGCTAATATCAGCCCCCACCTTCACCTTCAAGCCTCAATGGACTTTGACTTTCCTCATACTACTGCTGAATAAAAATTTCTTCACTTGAAGACACAAAGATAATTTTCATAATTCATCCTTAATTACTTCTTAATTCCTGAATTAAAGCACCTTAATTTGATTGCAAACAAAAGTCTCTGAAGTCCTACTTCAAAGACCTGCAAAATCTAAACCATATTTAGGACACGTTTTCCCATGAGCTAAGAAGGATCTTATTATTAAAAGATGTAGACACATAGGTGAAGAAATATAAACAATAATATTCTCCATGCACCTCATTTTCAGAGATAAATGAATTTATGAAATAGGAATTGAAGCTGACATCTGCTCTTGGAAGAAGTGTTAATTAGAATTTAGAGCTGCTAGTTGAATTCTAGCTACTATCAATTTAGAAGATGCTTTATCATAAGATAAAATGTAGGGTTTTTAGTTTTTCCCACAGAAGGAAACAAATTACAACAAAACACAGTCGTTTAAATCAAACCTGAATATTGCAATTGTAAAGTCTTCCTATATTGAGAAATTTACTACCAATACTAAAAATAAGAGAGGAAACATATTTGCTTCCATAGAGCTATTCTTCATGAGGTAGGGTGCACTGTTTCACTGTGCCCATGAAGAATTACCCAAAACACACTTCAGTTGCAGTAGTTGGACTTTATACACAGTCTGAGATTTCCTAATCCTGCTATAATTGTTTTAAACAATATCCTGATTTTTAACAGTGTCATGGCATACAAAGAATCTTTGAAAAGTCATCAGTTTAATTCCTTCAGCATCACTGATCAAGATCAAGCAGAAATTCATGGCACATTTAACACATACCTGATGCTATTTGCTTTGTTTATCAATGCATTTGTTTTAGACAGATGTGTCTGACAAGCAGCACCATATACAGCTATCTCTTGAATGTGGGCATGCAAGGATACAGTAGTTACCTCTGAAAAGTCAATAATTATATGCAGATCTTGCAAGAATTTAGGAATACAACTGCATTCTCCTTTGTTCAGCTGTGTGGTAATACAGAGTTAACGCTGATTTCCTTTTACATGGCTTGATATTGGGAGAGGGGTCTCTCCCAATTTAGGATTTCAAACCAAAATGACAGTTATAAAACTAACAATTTGCCTATCAGAGAAAGGAAAAATTAAGTATGTATTTCAATGAAACAATCAGAATACTAAATATTACTATATATATTTTTTCTCAAATCAGGCATTGTCTTTAGTCATATTGTATTAAGTGTTACTACTGGATATAAAACAATGCATTTCTGAGTTTGCAATAAGCCAGTCTCATTAAAAGGTTGTCAATATATCAGGTCCTTCAATGGAGAGATTAATGTAATCAGCTGGTATGGAGATGGACAATTCTTGATAGAAATATCACAGACACCGCAGAAATTTACTCACAAAAATTCCAGCTGGTCTTGTGCACTGTTCAGCCACAGAGGGAGGTGAAGCAGCATTCAAGCTCCGAGCTATGACGAACACCCATACAAGGTTACAGTAAAAGTAAAACACTCTTAAACAATTCAATCAAAAAGACATTTTAAAAGCTAAAAAAAAAACCAACTGCTGTGGAATGTGAGATGCCCAATTATGGCAAATGTATAAGCATGTATATGCATATACCTAAAAACAGACACTAATATATACACAAAAAAACTCCCAAATATGTTTGCATAAAGTTTTATGCAAACAGTTTTTTGAACATCAACCATTCAGGCTTAGCTCACATCTAAATCCACCCAAGGGGGCCTGAAGCTAGGTGGATTAAGTCCACAACTACTTTCCAGTCTGTTTTCACATCTGTAGCCCTTTAAAAAGCTCCTAGCACGGAACAGGACTAAGGAAAATTCATGTCTTGGCAGAGCCATACAATCCCATGATGACACCATACTACAGAGAAAGAAAGAAAAGCAATCACCAACTATGGACAGTAGATCTGTCATTTTCAGAAAGGCCTAGAAAGATTTATGCATTCAGTTTCTTCTGGGTGTGCATCAAAATAAGACATCAAAATAAGACAAGCTTCACAGAGCTGTTTAGGCATTTAAAGAGGTAGATAGAAGTCTAGTACTTTCATTTTTTTTCCTAAAAAGAAAACATTTAGTATCTTTCAAAACAGAGCCCTGGTCATTCCTCTGTGAAATCTCTTGGAAAATTCCCTACCTGTATTTCCCTTAAGTAAACTTCCCAAGGTTGCAATGCTGCTTCTAGTTAACACTGTCAAAAGTCTTCAAGTGGTTCTGTATTGAAAACAGACTATATAATTAATACTGCATGAAAGCATTTTCACAGTTGCAAACTATTGACAAAATCAAGGTGCTGGAAATCTGAACAGTTCAATCTATGCATTGTGTATGCACAGCACGAGAAACTAGGAAAGCCATGCTTTGTGTGCAAAACAAAAAGAAATACAAGTCTAACTCTCTGAATGTTTTGAGTGGTTGGGGCCGCTTGACATTTAAAAATGAGTGAGTCTATACTTAAAATTTTGAGGTGTTTTGCTACTGAAATGCAATTTTCAAAGTGAATAAAAACTCTCTCTAGTGCTAAAGCAATTGTAACATTACTGTCCACTTAAAAAAAAAGTCCTTAAAAATTCAGAGTAACAGAATGACTCACAGATCTATGACATACAGCTCAGCAGAGAAGCTGAAAAAATCTGAATTTTTTTTACATATCTAAGCAAATTCACAAAACATTACACATTTTAAGGGTAGGACATGAGGTTCAAGTAATGTGCAAAATGGGCAAAAAATAAGCATCCCAAGAAAATGCATCAAACTTTAATTGTGCGCCAATACTCACTCACTCTAACTACCAAGTTTGCTCTCTTTGTTCATTTCAAAGTGCACCATAACAAACACAAAGCTGCTAATAACTGCTGAAATTATGGTGTTGGCAGGTGACGTGCTCTTCCCATCCTCAGATGCAGGATGGAAAGGAGCAGCGTAACAGACAAAGCACCAACAAGAGAAGCAGCCCATTTTTGTCATGGAAAGGGGAAGAGTATGGACAGTGAGAAGAAGCTGAATGAAGACCCGTGGAAAATGCCTGAGGAATTAGACCATCAAGTCCAACTTCAGCCTTGAGGGGGTTGGTGCTTCTGCTGCAGAGGACTCCTACACTTCTGAGCAGTAGCCACTGTCTCGCTCATCTTCATTTCTTCTTAGGCAGGAGGAGCCCAGGATTCACCTGTTCCCACTTTCTCTCTCAGTCACTGCCTTGGGACAGCAATCACTCCTGAGCCAGGAGCATTCACTCACTTCTCCCCGACAGAAGCCGAGAACCAATATCCCAGCTTGGTCACACCCAGGCAGGGTTCAGTCTTCCAGTGTTCCCACTGAGTTTACTGTACTCTCACTTGCTTGTAAAGCAAACAGCAAACAGCAAACCCAAAATACTTTCTTCAGATTTGGGTCTGGAAGGTAACGGTGCAATTATCTTAAAAGAGATTTTCAGTAAAAGAAAAAGAAACTCACGGACTAAGATGCTTAATGTGTTTCCATAATGAACTCATTGGGCTTATTTGAGACTGGCCTTTAAAAATGAGGTGTGAGAAACTGTGACAAAGAGGATGAATATGTAAACAAAATTTTGGCTTAGCCCATGAGATGCAGAAAATTACAGTCATGCTGTAAGATGTCTTGGGATCACCAGACAGAAATTATTACCTGAAAATGGAATGTTGGACAGAACACTGTGGTGCGTGTAAGAGGAAATTCCATGCTCAAAAACATTTCAGGATCAATACCTTCAAGAGTACTCTATTCGTCTGCAAAAAATGTGGTAGCTCAGGCAGTGTCAATAAACTTCCTTACCAAATATGTCTTTTGTCTGGGAGAAGACATCTTATTCCTCAAGCACGTTTATATCATGACACCTTCAGTGTGACAGTCAATGGCAATCAAAAGGTCACTGAGAAGTTTTTTAATCAAAGTCTTAAAAACCAATTAGCCTTTCTGTATTTGTTGCTTTTGTCTTCACTAAGGATGCCCTCGGTCATGTAAATAACAAAACCAGTTTCAGTTGGCTCAGAAAGATCTACTCTACATATATTGAAATACTACATCAAGTAAACAATTTCTTTATTGTAATAATTTTTTTTAAAATCGCACAAATAAATGCACAAAAAGTCTTCTATACTTTAGGCATTTTAGGACTACTTATCTCAAAGAACATCCAGTGCCTACTGAAGGACCTCAAAACGACCTTTCTTTCTGAAATTTTAAGATAAATGATGCATTTGACGGCAGCATCACAAGCACAAGAAGCATATATACATACTGCTCCTGAGTCTAAACCAATAGTGTTATGAGCATTCAGAGGAGCAGAATAAAAATATCACCCTATGCCTTTTCTTCATGACTTCTGAAAGACTGCTTTACTTACACGCAGCAGGGGATGATGAAGTCTTTTGCTCGATCATGGTGTGCTGCTGTGCATAAGACTTTGGGGACTGACTAAGAGGTGCTTACTGCTGGGCTAAAGGATTTTAATTTACTTAAAATTTGGGGCATAAAAGCCTTTTCCTTTTACTGCCATACATTTTATTGAATTCTAAAGTGCATATTAAAGTTCATGGCTATTAAAATGACTCATTGTAGATATTCACGGATATCTCCACAAAGGAGCACAAAATGATCTGTACTAAGTTTTTTGTATGGACCTTGGGGGAAAAAAAATTAATAGGTGCTACTACAATTTGATCTGACAAGGGAAAAATGCTTTGGCTTGAGGAATTGCTTCTGAAGAACAGCATGGTTCCCTTCTGAGATGCAGAGTTGGAAAGTCTCTATAGGGGAACATCAGTGGAACAGTCATTCATCTGCATGGATGCCTCCATGAAGATAACTTGGCTCTGGACGGTATGTGACAGTAATGCTTCTCAGACTTGGCATGCACCAAGTTACCCAGCACCATCAAGGATGGGAAGCACCACAAGAATTAGATCGTGGGCAGGACAGAAAAAAACAGGAAATGGCTCCTCCCATTTTCTGCATCTAACATGATTCCTCAGTTTCAAAGCTCAATATGAGGAATAAGAGTCTCGCAGCTCCAATTTCTATATTTGGTTGACTTCTCGCTGCTGGCACGCAGGGCTGGGAAGGAGCATAATGATAACCTTTGTGGGAGGTAGTTCAAAAAATGGAGATTTCTTATCGACACTGCAGCTCCCAATATCGAAATGTTTAGCACTGGAGTGGAAATTTTTGTGGACAGAATGAACTCAGCTTGAAAGGTAAAGTTGAATCTCTGCTGTTATAAACTTTATAATGAATTCTGATACCAAATATAACAAACTGGAAATTGTTGTCACTGGAGTAGGTGAATTTATCATGACTTTTATTGAGAGGACAGCAATTCACATTGATGTTGGATGTGATTAGCTGGAACAGAGAGTGCAATGGTAATTGGAAAGCAAAAGTCTGGGGAAATAGTCACGGATTGTAGTGAAGAAAAAGCCATTTCTTTTCACTTAAAATAGGAGGAGACCAAGCACTCCTACCTACCATATTCAAGAATATCAGTGCTTTCCTCCTATATTCCCATAAAGATTTTTAGCACAGCTTCCCTCTCACATGAGTATCTCTGTCAAGTCCTGCATATGAATACAGTAGAAGCCTCCTAAATTGCTGCTCTGATACACAGCAAGTCAAAGAAGGCATTTAGTGCAGCACGCTGCAGTAACTCAAGCAATGACACATAACATCTTGTCAAGTGACTGTCTTGCTACAGTTGTTTGCAAGCCCACATTATTCATGTGTCAATTGGAAATGGCTAAAAGGCACTTTTGCTGTTAGACCCTGTGTTATTTTAGATGAATCTACCATTTTGTCAGAGCTACTGACACTTTCTTCCAGTAAGGTCATGTGTAATGCGTGGGCACAAAGTTTCTTTATGAGCAGTTCATGACATAGGAGTCTCCCTCATCAGAATCTATTGCTGCTAACATCTGAAAATGGTGCAAATCCCAAATCTTCATAGTCCTCTTTCTAGACTGACTTGACACCCAAACAGATTTCACTGCTCCTCCACATTATCTCCCCTGCTCTGCTCTTCTCTTTCCTTATAGGAACTCCAGCTACTCAGTTTCTGTAAGACAAATCCCCCACATTGTCTCTTTCATCAGAAGCTGTCATCTGGAAGACCCCCCCCGAAAAGTCTGCATCTACCCAAATAAAACTGAATAGCACAAGTCTAAATTATATTAGCCTTGCACTAAGGCACTGCTGTGTGGATGACATTCAACAAACACATCATATGAAGTTTGCCTTCATGCCTGAGGGATGAGCAGAGAAGCTGTGGCTTTATGTATTGATTCACAGCCAGATGTGCTTCCTTCTCACCACTGAAAACCCCACTGTGCCCTGTGTGCAGATTGGCCATGGGTCAGAGTTTGCAGGGATCTCCTTGACTACCTACATGCTGGGTGCTGTGCTCACCCACTCGTTCCTTAACACTGCACCTTTCAAGCAATTAAATCCTTTCTCACCTTTACATATTCAGAAAATTAAAAAGTCATTCTATGTTTTGGAGAAAGGACAATAATGTGAGTCACAACAAACTGTAAAAACCATGAAACAGCACTGGAAAAACAGAATTTGAAAGAAGGGATCTAATCATACCTCAGCCCTAAAAGCAATGATCATGACGTTCAAATATTTTAAGTTTTATCCAGGAACCATGAGAACACAAGGTGAAATTTGTAAGTTTAGTGGGCATTTTGACTAAAAACCTCACCTTGAAAGTAGCTGCCACAACACAATGCATTAATTTATTTTTATAAGTAGTTTCCATGAAAATAGAATGGAAAGCAATATGAGTGGAAGGCTGTGAGACCTGGGACTGGTTGCACAATAAAGGCTAAGCCATGAAGTGGAACCCTGGGAGTTGTTGCATCTTGAAATACCATAAAACCAAACGACTTCTATCTGGAGTAAATGTGATTGGTATTTTCCTGAAATACATGGTGATTTGTTTTAAACAGTGATTGCTATCAATGCTGTTGGAATTGTACTCATTTTCTTTAGAGGACTCACTTAAATAACTATTAGCATCTACTGTTTGAACTTATTTGCATTCCAATAACATCCACCATATTATTGGCGCTGTCCACCTACACAAGAGGAAAAATTGCCCTTTTTAAAAGAGTTTACAATCTGAGAGCAGTTGAATCTTGCAACATTGCAAAGAATATTTGAGTTCAGAAATAATACACATCACTGTGGTTATCAGATCAGCACCTGAATTAGGATGCAATAAATCTTGGACGGCCAGAAATTACTGACTCAAGATAAAGGCTCAAGATACACTAACCAGTACATTCTAGAAAGAAAGCACAGATCTTTGTTTTATTAAGACACTGAAATCTTCATAAATAAAGCTGGGGTTTCAGCAATGTTGAAAAGAAGTAGACAATAAGTTTCAAAGGTAACTGCCCATGTAAATTCCTCTCTCTCATTTGAAAATCCCAGCCAACAGCAGCAATTTTGTTGGGTTTAAAACATCATATCACCCTGGGAAACAAACCCATTCACTTTTCATTCCAGGCAAGAATGAAGTGTGGGTGAGGGAGCAAATGTGGTGGTAATGTGTACGTCTGCAGGTGATTTATGGGCATGTGCTGTGCTAATAAAGAAAGTGAAATTCAGAATGACACCGACAGCAGTGAAGGCAAACTGGATCCTGGAATGATGTCAGTGATTGTGCAGCTTACAAGAAAACAATCAGAAGTGAGGGTCAACTTTCATCCTCTCTGGAGGTGAGTAGGCAAATCTGTAAACACCTTACCATCCATTTCTTTTTGTTGATGGGATTTTTGGGTTTTATTTGCTGTGCTTTGCAGTTTTTCAAACCCATATTCTTTGCCTGCACATTGGTAACACATAAATATGCTACTTACTCCCTCATGCGTTTCAGCTTGGTCTCAGCCATTGTACTGTTGAGAGCTCTGAATCCCTGGGGCACCCCTGCAGACACTCTGGTGACAGTCCTCGAGCCTACAAATCAATGCACAGACACACAACCTTATTCACCTTCATCCCCTGAGCTCTATTGCAGAATCAAGGGCAGTCAGAAGGAGGAAGACTATTCCTGTTTCTCACAAGGCAGTGCCACATTAATTAAAGATTAATTAGATTATTAAATGCACATTAAGGGCAGCTCCTTTCTGAGGGACAAGTATGTTTACATCTTAAAAGCACCAGAATTTTAAGAACAATTTCCCTTCTGTGTGATACACAAGAAATTACAACAAGAAAGGACAATCACTTGAGGAAGTGCTGGGACAGATCAACATCCAACAAAACTAAATTTGTTTAGACAGTATGCATTTTCTTCTATTGTTCTTGTACTTATTTTTAAGAGCAAGAACATTCTTCCTAACAGGCAAGTCTCTTCTTTAGCTTGATCATTACTGTAAACCAGAAGTATTTAACTTACGACATCACCTCTCCTTCAGATGAAGGTACTCTTTTTATGTATGAATATATCTATATCTATAAACACACCTGTATATGTAAATACATATGCATGTGTGAGAAATATACGTATGCATAGACACACATGCCCACTCTTTCTGTTTGCAGGCCTTGTGAGCTGTTGCAATATTTCAGGACCTAGGGCTCACATACCACTCATCCACAGGAACACAGAAGTGCTGAATCACGGAGGACTGGCAGGGTTATCAGCTCAAATATGCTGCAATTTCATGTAGTCATTCCATCATACAAGTCTGTGGTTTTCCTAAGAAATTTATGTACTTTTTACCCTGACTGCTCCCATTGAAAGACAATTTCAAAGCCTCACTGGGAGCTGGTGACTAAAATTTCCCCTCTTATTTCCTGACAAAACTTCTTTATTGAGCACTTCATGCTCATTTTCCTCCTGTGCCAGTCATTTTCTTTGGCTTGCACAGTTCTTTCCTTCCCTTCTGCATACTCCTTTCATTTCTTTATAATTGGAAAAAGAGATCCTATTTCAGCTTTCAATTTGTTAAGCTAAACAAAGCAGCTATTTTAGCTTCTCCTTGCAAATTGTTTGGCATTAGGATTTCACTTCCCAAAGGAGGAGAAGATGCATCAGGGTGGGACTACATCCTGTGTAAATGTGTGGGATGTGGCACACAGGACTTAAGTTCTGAACAGGAGTGGGAGGGCTCTGCATAGGATAGGCACAAGCCAAAAGCCAAACGTGTTAACACAGTGCTTTGTCTAAATGAACACACACTCCCCTCCTAGCAGGGGTTTTTAGCTTGGACTCAGCTGCGGTTTGGCTTAGCTTGGACTGCATGAACAGAGATCACATGCAGCCAGAGGGAGCTTGCAGCTAGCCTCCCTCCATGAGCTGGTATAAACACCCCAGAGAACACCAAATGCTCTGGAATGTGTAACCATGGCTCTCCCAAGGGTTAAGCTCCTATGTCTTACATGATTCTAGACCTTGATCACATACATTTGAATACTGAGATTAAAACTTTCCATTGTGAGTGATCCTACTGAATCACTCACAATGAGTGTCTGCCAGATTCAGAAGCTTGGAAGCACAGAAGGAATGGATTCCTGATTCTGTTATCTGGATGGACAAACAATTGCACATTTAAAAACATTTCCCAAACTTATCCTTGCACCTAATGGTTCAGAGTTATCTGGTGCCTAGGTACTACAATTCAGGTATAGTTAATGCAGTTTGAAATATGAAAAATGGCAAGCTCAGTTCTTACTGGCAACCAATTATTTCACCCATTAATGCAAAAAACATTTCCTGATGGTTTCCTGTAACAGTACACCTGTATATCCATATGTTTTTACATGGACTCTGTAAGCATTCAACTTCTTTAGTGGCATTGGAAAATTCAGCTGTCCTCAGGATAGCCCTGAGGAAACTCCAGGTGCTGTGCAGAGCAATGCTCATCACTTACTGGATTGCATGCTCCTCTCTCAGCTGGCACAGTATTAAGGTCCAAATGTAGGGCTTTGGTGCTTTGAAACCAATTAAAAAATTGATGCCCTGAGCACCAGCAGCCTAAGGAAAATATAAACCTTGCAGTCTCTTAAGAAAGAGTATGTTTAACCACAGGCACCAGATAAATTCTGGCATTGCTATTATTACAGGATATATCACTGTAGTAAGAGCTCAGCATATTCTTTCTGTTTAGTGAATTCAGTATATTTATTACTACAATATTTCCTTCTCCTCTGACATTTCATTATTAAAGACATCCTTCTTGTTTGTTTTGGTTTGTTTTATTGTTTGGTTTGTTTTTTTTTTTTCCCCTGGGATTTCTGGCTAAATAATTCATATTTTGTCTACTTTACACATTGGCAGTTGGCCAAGAAAAACAGTCTCTACGTGCAAACTCTCTATCTTCCTCTCCATTTAATATGATTGTCTGGCTACTGCAAGGCAGCACGGACTGAAGATTGTAGGATGCTGCAAAGGTGTGGTTAGTCATTAAAAAAGTGAATTCTCAGTGAAGACTGCTAAGAGCTTGATACACTGGTGCTATAGTACACCTCAACAAATTTTGCTGGGCTGATTCATAACCATTCCAACTTCTATATCAAGGGTATTTTCTTAGAAGCAGCTACTTGATTGATAATATATTTTGCACCCAGCTTCAGGCAGTTTGTGTACCCACATATCAACACACAACAAGGAACTATGCTTCTTCAAAAAGTTACCAGATAATTATTTGCATTTTTTATCCAATATATCATTCGTGATCTATTAAACAAAATCAAATGAAACAACAAGAGCACTGACTTTTCAAAACCAGGTATTGTGGCTTTCTAAATGTATTTCAATGTCTCCAAGTGTCTAACCCAGTATTGCAGAGAACAACATAGGGCAAAGGGCAAAAGATCTTTGTCCTCTCAGGTGATAGAGCACCAGTTGGAGGTTTTCACTGAGGATCTGTAGGGAAAGGAATTTATTCACAGGTGTGTTATCTGGTAAGAGTTTTCATAAATTATGGTCCAAAGGCATTCCTACAAACATAATGACCAAAGAATTGCTGACACACATCTACTGCATCTCTTTGCAAGCCATTATGTGTTGTGAAGCTGTTATCCCACTGAATCACAAACTTCTGCCTGTATTTTAGATTTCTTTTCTTTAGCTTTCACTGCTACATATGAGATCCTACAATGCCTTTTTGTACAAGACATAAAAGGTTAGAATCAGATGTGTTTTCCTGATTCATAAACAACACAAAGTGACCCAACTGCCCCTAACCTACTCTTCCTTTATGCCAAGCAAATTTAGTAAATTGTAAAATGAGTTTTTCAAACTCCCTTTTCTTTTGCGGTTCTTTTCTGGCATCTTCCTAATTTTTCAATGTATCAGCATGGCCTATCTTATTTCAAATGCACTCCACACAGACCTGTATGGCCAACACAAAAGCAATTGTGTACCACACTAAAGCTCTGGTATTTGGAGTGACTCTGTGGAACTTCTTGAGGAGAAAACTCAGTTACCTCCCAAGTCCTTTTATAAACACTGAGGTTTATACTAAACAAATTCCACCTGTTGAAAAACAATGTCTATTTATTACATCCTTTTTATCACAGCCTTTGCTGACATAAAAAAAATGTTCCAGTTTTTTCTTCTTGGTTGTTCTCTAACAACCACTTGAAATAACTCATAATTTTTTCATAATACTTTTACAATGAAAGATGCTACAAGAAATGCTGTCCTGGACAGATTCCTG
This sequence comes from Pachycephala philippinensis, assembly GCA_013397055.1. Classification (NCBI taxonomy): domain Eukaryota; kingdom Metazoa; phylum Chordata; class Aves; order Passeriformes; genus Pachycephala; species Pachycephala philippinensis. Next base: position 697,579 of record VWZT01003234.1, on the reverse strand, counting down.
CTTCTATTGCCCTGTTATTGCCATGAAATCCATACTGTTGTCAGGAGTAGCCATTATAATTATGTTGTAGCTCTGTAGCCCAGTGATATGGTACTGCCACTGCTTGCACCAGGCCACACATCTGGGACTGAGACTGCAAGGCTTCAGGCTTTGTCTGATCTTGTCTTGCCCTGACAGAAATTTTGATTTAATTGCTTAAGCTATAGCAGAACTTCTTCTAATTACTGCATAGTGAGTTATTTTGTTTTGTTTCCACTTATTCTCGTAACATATAACCTCTGGTTTTAGATGGATATATTTCTTTGGAGAAAGTCATACCTAATTACTACCTTAGCTTGGAGAAAGGCTATGGGTTTCAGCACAGATTGGTTGGGGATTTTTTTAATGATAAAAGAACAATTTAATTCTTTCATATTACAATTTTTAAAAGGCATCTTCTTGTCCTTAATATTGAATGAAAAAGATTAAGATAAGGGAGTTTCTAATACTAGGCTTGTTTTTAAAACACCACTGTTTGGCTAATATTCTTGTTTGTTCTCAGCAGCCTCCAAGGCAATTCCTTTCTTTAATTAAAATAACAGAATATCAAAGCACAGAGCAAAATTTTGTCCTTTTTTCAACTTCTGCAAACCCATTGCAGGCAATGATGCTGCAAATGCATAAATGAGTGCAGAATTTGGAGACAGAGGGTTCTCCGCAAGTGTGAAGAGAAAAACCAGATGTAAGTGTTCCGTCCTTCAGTCCTGAGGCTCTCCCTGACACGGGACCCAGAAGGTGACCAGTGGCTACAAGACTATGATGGCCACAGCTTTGATTTCTTCCTTTCACCCTTCTTCTTTGGCTCTCTCTTCCCATCTGTCCATGCTCACAAGCAGGGGTGAAACAGAGCTCAGCACTGGAAGAATCTCTGGAAGGAGGACTTCCTAGGATTCTCCTGTGTTGTGTGGTTTTAGATAATACCCAGTCAGGTTTATCCCGACTGAAAGAATGCAAATGCAGCAGCTAAATGAGACTGCAGTTCCCATGGGAGCCTTGGGGAACTCAGCTGGCCTTTCCTGCAGCTCACACTCAGGCTGCTGCTGGCACAGTCCCACCCAGCGGCCTCTGAGGACAGTGACTACAGCAGCCACAGTAAATAGCTTTCTTTCATATAAATTTCCTTTATAGCTTTTAAGCAGACCACAAGAACCCAGGCTTTCAAACTCTAAATTTATAGGTAATATTTTGCCAGAGATTTTAGGATTAAATTACAAACTTAAATTCTCACTGTTTTCTTTGTACCTATAATGAGATACTGTAACATAAATTAAGTATTATCCAAACCTGGATCATAATTTTCAAAAGATTAAATATTTTAACTCATTTTACTCTTATTGTTACCAGGACTAAAAACTATAAAATAGCTTATACATCCTCACATATTTTCCTCTGGAGAAAAAATCACAGTAGCCAAGTTTTTAAAAGTTTTTGTTATAACATTCTACACTTCTGACTATCATGCTTTATGGCTTTATTATTTTCAACAAAAGCACTTAACTGCTTATGCCTTTTCTTTTGGTATAATTACACTTCTCTGCAGCAGATTAAGGAAGTAATTTTCAAGGAGATCACATTTTTGGAGTTATTTTGTTGCAAAATGGAAATAGTTGGACTGTGATGCATGCAGACTGCTAATAACTGCTGCTATCTAAAGAAGAGATATCACCTTACCCAATGAGCTGTTATTCAGGGCACTCTCCAAATACTTAACCATTGCCTCCATATCACTGTCCTGTGAACAAATGAAATAGGAATAGCATTAGTGTGAGCACAAACTTAAATAGAAACGCTGTGTACCAGAGGTACAATCCCACAAACATAGAGGATATCACACCAATAATTGTCAAGACTAGACTTTAAAGAAGTTACATTGCCCAGGATTTTTTCTATGTGTTCTTCTCCTAAAACATCAGGCTTTGGAATGATGTTATAACCAAACAATTATTTAAGTCAGATTCCGTGTAGAACGCAAGTGTTTAGAACAACTGTGCATGAAGTTTAAAGGAGATATATTTACTGTGGAGGGTGGTGTGCAGTGTCTGAAAATACACCAGCATTTTATCATCAGTCCTGGAATATCTAAGACAATATTAAATTGAAAAAGGCAAGTATAGATTTTTAACTATGTCAAATTTTTTTATGCTTATGATAGCTGCCCACAGCAAATTAATACTTATCTTTCACGTAATTGCATCTACTTACATGTCTAGTAACAACAACTAATTGAAAATTTTTTAATTAAGAAGAGATTTTAACATTTTTATATTTCATCTGTTACCAAACAGATGGCTAACAGTTTTGCCATGATATCTTTCATATGAAATGCTGTTTGTGTACACAGCTGAAATTTAAAGTTCTGGCCATTAAGCAATGATTGCTGTCCAGGAAGTACATCACAATTTTATGAAAGTCCAAGAAAAACTTGGACTCTGACTGTGTAGAAGCTGCTGCTGTACCACATTTGACAACACAGCATTTCTTGACTATTTAAAACTGACAGTCAAAATCTTGACCTTGCTAAAAAACATGTCAAAAATATATTTTAAAAAAAAATATTCAGCACTCTATGCCTTTAAGACTTAAAACAGTGGAATAAAAAGAAACAATATTGACCTCCACTTCTGCAATGGACAATCTGCTTTATATTCTTCTGTGATCTTACTCAAAATGTTCATTCTAAATTTCTCAAACTGAGGAACTGCCAGTATACCTAAACAGGACAATAACTGTTGGCAATGACTGCCAGTTGGTTAGTGACCTTCTGGTGCAAGTGGGAGCTGTTATGGGTGAGAATAAACTGACTCTTCTTCACCCCAAGTTGTTTCATGGGCTTATATTTGAAACAGGGTCTGCTACTTTAGCTGAGGTTTGCAAGGTGGGAATCAGCTTCTTGGTTGGCCATTGCAACAGGTAAGCCACAAGCTCATAGGTTTGAAGGAGCCTCTCTGCCCTTTTGCAGCAGTCTGTGGGGTCCTGATTGGATCAAGTCAGCACAAGGGTTTCCAGTTCTGCAGCCAGGAAATGCTAGAGAATGCATTAATTACATTAATACACACAGTACATATTAAATATTGAATTAAGACAGACTTAGTATTACAGATATAATTTCTCTGTACTTCTAAAAAGAAGAACCTTTAGGACTTCATTGGAAAGTTATTAAATATCTTTCATTCAAAACTAAAAATTTATATTAATTTTCTGCTAATATTACTTTGTACTTATTTTTATTTTCATTATCACTAACAGTTAACCACAAATCTACAGACAGATAGACAAAAGCATAGTAAATAACCATATACAACGCTATTGCTTTAATAAAACTTTTTTTTTCTTTTTTAATGGGATAAAGCCAAACCTTTGACTTCTCACAACAGGACATCATATTTACTCCAATTATAACAACAAAGCTGATTTTTTTCTCATTATGCTGTAAGGCAAAAGATACATTTTCACCTCTTTCACCACTCCTGTTTTTTCCCCACTTGGGTTTAGCACTGCAAGAGGATTTAGCTGTTTCATTTAAAATATTTCTTTAATCTTTCTCTTTTTTTTGCAGAGAAAGTAAAGCCCTACAGAATGGACAAGGGACTCTGACAGATGCCCAGAACAGAGGCACTCCCTTGCTTAAGGGCCATCGTGGATGAATGCTTGCACATTTCAGATTCAGAACAAACAACCCCATTTTTGACAGCCACAAGCCATGCCAGGCATGTGTTAGGAATCTGGTGGAGCATCTTCGGGGTCACAGCACACAGACCACTCAGAGCTGATGGAGCTATGATAATTTATGCCAGCTGATTGTCTGGCTTGACAATCTCAGAAACAACTTGGAATTTGAAAATAGGAACCAACTGCATCACAGTAGTAGACTTCGTCATAATGAAGAGGGTGAATTTGTTATTATGGTTGCTGAGAAAAACCGCTAAGAGCCTGGTGATGAACAAGAGCATCCATCTCAGCTAAATCAAAGCCAATGGAAGCTTCATTACACACTAACTTTTCAAGATGAAACCTCTGTTAAGCATCACATATTAAAATGTTTTTAAAAACAGCTTGTCATTCCCTTTCATGATTTCCCCCTAATAAGAAACTGGTTCTCCTAGAAAAAAAACATACGGAGAAGAGCCACTGGCTTGAAGAGGTGGAAGTCTGGAAAAGTAACTAGCAAATTGCTGCTTGAAATCTGTCAATGTGCATTTCTGCTCCTAAAGAAAGGAACAAAGGCCACTAAACTCCAGTGCTGGACAATGTACCTGAAATCAGATCCACTGTATTGGAAGGTATCAACATGAGAAAAAAAGCTCTCTCAACTTCCATCCTAAACCTTTAAAATTACAGTGTTTCAGTGTCTACCTCCACCTTCCTAAGTGGTCTTACATCCCACAAGGCCACTACTTCTCAGACTGTCTTGACATCTGTGGGAGCCTAATATAGCTAGAATAAACACCTCATATCCCTTACTACACTTGCACCTTAATATGTTGTTCAGTTAGATGACTTTTCTGACCCCGTGCTACTGCATGAACATTGGAATTTTTTTTAATCCTTGTTTGAAATAATGGGGTCACCAGAGAGCACCACCAGGTGCAGCACTTCTGCACTCTCTGCACAAAAGTAACTAGTAAAGCAATCTTGGAATTGGAAATCTGAGAGATTTGCAGAAATTAGCTTGCAAGTCCTTACTGTGTTGTAGTGGAATGATTTCTTTTTTAGTACACACCTTCAAGAGTTTGATTTAAGGTATCTTTGAAGAAAGGGTTTAAGAGTATGAATCCCATCAATCTTTCTCAAGTAGGAGTTTTGTATTAAGTAAACGACTGCAGAGGCAAATCTTTGCTATTCTGGTAGGATTTGAAGCTTATTATTAATACTGAGCATGATCCCACCTACCTCTGAGTGGGATTCATCTCACATAACTGTTGACATCCAGAAGGAAGATGTGTGTGCATGTTAATAACTTTATAATCACCAAAGAGGGACCTCTCTGAATATTCCATCCAACCTGCACTAGATGTTTACTCCGTAAAAATGCTTGCTTACTTCCCCTCACAGTACTGCCTTTCTGTTTGTTGAGTTCAGACGCAGGTGTTCAGATTCACACAGTTATGTCTGGTCTGCTTTGACCTCGGAACACTGCAGAATTTTTCACTTGAGAAAGCAAAATTTGCCTATTTTCACTTCCCAAGAAATAGAAAAGGTAATTGTGTCAATACCCAGAAACACACTTATTGGATAGCTTAAGTTGCTGGGGTCAACGTGAGAAAAGCACAGATAATTAGCTTATTTGATAGAGGAAGTCCCAAAAGGCAAATGGTCATGGGGGTGCATTCCAGTCAGTCTGTGCAGGCCAGTCCACAGAGGGTCAGTGCTCTGAGTGCTGGTAAAGCAAAGCCTCAGGGCCACGGGGACTGGACAGAAACAACGGGGTGCCAGTGGGATGGCTCTTCCAGCCCACCATGCTGGATCTTGTCATCACGGAATTTTTAGTCACTGCAACGTGAGGGACTGTGGCTGCTCACACCCAAATGCCAACACCTAATTTATTCTGCATTACTGAGAAATCTATTTTTATCTTCTGCCCTTCATTAATTCTAAGCAGCAGTCTGCCTGTTCAAAAACACTACTGATTGACACTTAACGACACCATCAATGAAAGTTGAATGAAAATTTCAGAAGACATTCTAAAAAAGAAAAAATGCCTCAGAGTCTGATGAAAATGAGCAGTAATTTAGTTTTCAAGAGTATCTTGTGGTAGACTTTCTGGGCAATGGTTTCTTTGCATGTCCATGTGTTGTCGGTAAGCAAAAACCAGCAAACTGAAAAAAACCTATTGTCTAAGATATTCCACTGTTTTGCAATTGACTAATAATTTCTTTAGAACACTACTGCACAAACTGCTCCTGAATTTTAAGGCATCATGTGCATTTAATTTGAAAGCTACAAGGACATGTCTAGATTGAATTAAGCTGTTTCTGAGTAAACTTCAAGTTTTACTTGTGGGACAATTTCAGGATCCCCTGCTACTGTGGTAGAAGCAGAATTCTGATTTCTCACACTTTATTTTTGCCTTAAAAACTACATCTCAAAGAAGCTATTAGTTCAAATTTTTCAAAAACCACAAGTTATTTATAATTTAGTGAAGAGTATTAGTCCACTTGGCCGGTTCCCTGGCATGCAGAAGATACCACACCCTGTTCTGCAAACTTTGCACATGATCACAGAATAAAGTAAATGTTCCTAGCCAAAACCAGATAGAGGCACCATAGGCCATGCTTGAAACTGATGGTCCATGGGAGAAATTAATAGATCCTGAATGCCTTAGGAAGATCCATTTTCAGAACTGCCTCAGTCACTTTAGTTTATTGATTTCACTGAGACTTGAGCACTGGAGACAAGATTCATCTCAGCTCATTCTGATCAGATCTAAATTAGGTGCCTTTTCCAATAATCTTCAACCTTCACACTGCAATCCCTGACTTTCTTGTGGCAGCCTCAACTGATAAAGCCACTTTAAGCCTTTCAACAATAAGTTTTCTCGTCACTGACACTCTCTGTGATGTGGGAAGGTCTACAGATTTGCTGGTCAAGTCTTGCAGCTGTTTAGGCTCATAGTTCATCACACTGGCCAAGAAAATATGTCTAATATAGGCAGGAACTAGAGGTGTCTATCTTTGCCTGGGAATTAGAGATGGAACTTAGATCTTATGCTTGAAGTATAACTTCAGCTTTAATTTCATTTAAATCATAGTAAACGACTGCAGAGATCCCACCCTGAGGGTTTTAGAGTCACAAGGAGGTTTTCTGACAATGATCTACCTTAAGGCATTCATGAGAGTGTTATCTTTAATCTTGAAGGAATGCAAAAATCGTTCTCATCAATATCTTATAATATGCCCATAATTAATTCATGCTATTGATATATACACGCACTCCTAACCAAAAAAA
>VWZT01003234.1:666694-690549 GCA_013397055.1 Pachycephala philippinensis | reverse complement strand
AAATAATCCAGCAATGTCAGTAGGACAAATTCTGGGAAGGAACTCAGTTTTCTCATGGAAAATGAGCAGTAAGTGTATACTGTGTTCCCAAAGGTCACATATACCTGGTGATTTGTCATAGAGACCGTCCATGACAATTCTGCATCTTCCTCCTCTTCACTGTCTTCTGAACAGGATTCAAACTCATCTTTATAATATTCTTCTGCAATTTCTGGGTCTTCAGGGATCTCTAAAGGCAGTTATGAGTTTATAGCATATATAGAGAAAAAAAAGTATTATCTGAAACAGATATAAATGAACTTTATAGCACCAATGTTATGCCAATAGCAATGAATTCTGTAATTGAAAGCAAAGGATAGGTTCTCAGATTAAAATGTTTGATGATATGATAAGCAGTGTTAAAGCTGTCTCTGGCAAAGGGCAAATCCTCATCATATGTGAATTAATGAACTTAAAGGATCTATATTGATATTGCACTGAAATCTCTAAAATATACAATAAATCAGGCTGGAAGTGACTTCATGGGATCATTTAGTCAAAGCAGGGCCAGTATTTAATTGAATCCAGCTTTTGTGAGCTGAAATTATAACTCAAGTTTTCTTTTCTCTAACACACGTAACCTGAGGTGAATACGACTGCTAACCTAAAATGGAACATAATATATATCAGGTACATCTTTATAAGATACGAGAAATTAAATCTATATATTTTTCCAAACTTTCCTGAAGCAAAGCCATAATAAAGTAAAAGAAATTAGTATAATGTCAAGCTATGCATACTTTGATGTCATGCTCTCTAAACTTATCACTATCACAAGTTTTAGTAATAGCAGTGAGTGCAATTTTAATATAGCCAATGACCCCATGAAGTACAATAATTGGTATTAAAACTCAACACATTTATCACAGGTTGAAAGACACTCCAGCCACTCTGCACTGGGTGAAATCCCTTAGCATCCCAGACTCTGTACGAAAGAATTAGTGAAATAACTTGAAGTCTGATTGCATCTCCTTCAGGGAGATATTATTACAAAAAATGTTAGTTGAAGACAAAAAATATTTAATGTTCAGCTGTCATAAATCATCATTGTCATAACTTTAGCTAACGCTAAGTCCACTCTCCTCAATGAAGTCTGCCCCTTTAGAGAAATATGAACTATCTTAAATTTTACTGCAGTGAAAGAAATTAGATTCAAACAATATGACATAAAAATTATTAATAGATTTTTTAATTGTTTCACATGGATAAAAACCCAAAAGGATTCAAACAGGGGAACACAAAATCCATTAAAAGACATTTGAGTTTGGGCAGGAGCAATAATTCTAATCTTTAAGGTGAAAGAAAGAGAACTCAGGAAAAAAGTGAAGCTGTATCTATCTGCAGCATTAGGTGGTTAAGCTCTCCTGTTGAGATATAAGCTCTACTATCAACTGTCTCCAAAGTAATTTCAAAAATACTTCCTTTCTTTATGAACCTGATTTAGCTCCAAAATGCTGACACATTATCACTCACGTTTCTGTTTTAAGATATTTATGGAAGCTGCATAAAAGCCCCATGCTCCACTGTCACAATTTCTAATCCTAATCCTTCCTGTTCCTATTTTTCATCTTTCTTAGTTTGAAAAAACAAACAAGCAAACAAACAAATAATCAACACATGAGCTTCCAGATGAAGAACACCCTCAACCCAAAACACCCCCAACCCAAAAACGTTTTCTCACAAAAGAAAGCATTTATTTTTGTGTTCAATTGCTTGAGTCATACAAAGGGCCATTTGACAGAAAATTCTAACACTTCATTAAAAAAGAAACCTTAAACATCATTCCTTCTACACGGAAAGAACACTACAAAATTAAGATACATCTCCTTTTCCATGTGAGGCGAACATCAATTTTTCTTTCTTGCAGAGAGGCTGTCATCTCAGTGATTAGGATAATTTTATTAGGTTCATGTGCATTCTGTCTATGTGCATTCAGATACATAAAAACAGCCCATTTATTATGCTGTAATACAAACATCAGACTACGCTGGTGTTTTCTGAGTCATCTTCTCCTCCCACATTCTGCATTTGTTTACTGCTGTACTAAAAAATGCAAGCCTCTCCTTTTCCAACCAAACAAGGTATCAAAATCAGTCTTTTTACCCATAACTCTAACTTTAAAATGTCTCCTCTGGCTACTGTAAACTCTGTATTTTGTGAGCAGCCCATGACCATACAAAATTGGTGATGTCCCTGAACTATGCAGAGAGGTTGGCAGGGGCTGTATCCTACTTCCATGCCAGCTTTTGCATCCTTGTTGGAATGACTCACCTCATCATTTGTGAAATTGCTCTGACAGCTGTTCATAGACAGCCAGTTAATCCGAGCTTAGTAATATAATTTGAAATGCTAGTTCAGAGGTTAGAGGTGTTCCAGGGTACACAAGTTTACTGCCCCCAATTCAGAAACTATTCCAAGTGGCATTGCTGAAAGAAGACAGCATTTCCAGTGGAGGTGAATTTGGGATTTACCTAATACAAGCTCTTAAAACATTTTGGTTTTATGACTAGCATCTTTAAGAAAGGAGTCTTCAAAGCATTTACACATTTATTTAAACTGTTTCCATATAACAATTCTTTGAGTCCTACCAAAGTAGACTCAACTCCCAGTCCTCCATGTCTTACAGATGCACAAGACATCTCTCGTTCTCTGCAGAATTATATGAGTACAGAACAGCTTATTGAGCTGAGACCCTGGATCAGACAAATTTCAGAAATAGATAAGGTGGATTTGGCACAGCAGATACCATAAATCAACATGGCAAGCTGTACCTGTGCTGGCCTGGTAAAGTCCAAGTGCAGATAGCTTGAGCAAGTTGGTATTTTCAGCTCAGGGCAGGCACTGTCAGGGGAATTCAGGCCCCATAAGCTTCCATTTCCATGTTGGCAGTCCATCCTCTAGGACATTTGCTACTCGAGTTTCCCCATGATTCCATGTGATTTCATATACACCTCCAATTTCCACAAACCAGGTGACAAAAGGCTGGTTACTGCCCCCATTCCTGAACATTACTGGTGAAGTCACACACTTAGTAATGTAGCACAGAAGAAAATTCTTTGGTTTGTGCTTTCAGAGAAGTATTTTTAATAAAAATGTTGGTCTTTGGGCTAGGCTGTTTGACCTCTGTTTCTCTGCAAAATCTAACATGGACTCCAGTGACAGGACCTTGACCCCGCCCTTTGTTCTAACAAATAAAATAAATATTAAGCCTATTTGTGCCTGGGAGGTACTTGGGTAAAGAAGTGGTGCTGGTGAGGGCAATGCCAAGTCTGTTGTGTTGAAAGAGGAAACAAAACTGCTGCTGTGGAATCCAGGGGACCCTGCCTCTGTTTTGACAGCTGGACTGGCATCCAGCTGAACATCTCTGATACAGCATACCTATATTCTCCATAGGGAGCACAAGGAAAGGTCTCTACAGCTGCTTCTGCCCCCTCACAGCCCCATATCTGTCAGCTGGTCTCTGAAAGCACATTGGGCTTTATCCAGCTGTGCCTATTGCACCAAGGCCAGTCACAATCCCTTTTATTTGCTTACAAACATTGAATTCAGAACAAACTCAGCTGTTGCTTTGGTATTACTAAATGGCTTAGGTGTAGCATTGAGACACTTGATACTTGTTATTAGATATTCAAAAGAAAACAAGCTTTGAATAAAAACACTCCTCTTTAGATCTCTTTCTATATAGTAACATGATGCTAATAATGGAATGAAGGGTAAAAACCCATTATCTAAAAAAAAATCATAAAAGCATGGGTATTTCCCAAGAAGACAAGCTAAACAGAAAACAGAGGAATGTGATACTTGTGATATTTTGCTTAAATCCACCAAGAGCTTGTTTCAGGTAGCGTGGTAACTCAGCAACAACAATTTTCTCCAAAGAGATGAAAATACTTTGATACGTATCTTTAATTTTCTTGTGCCTCAAAGTCATACTTGTCATTGTTGCACTGATGTAGTATTCCCACATTCCAGAGCATGCAGAAGACAACAAGTAAGGCCACTTCTATTTAAAAAAAAAAAAAAAAAAAAAAAAAAGGAAAAAAAAAAAAAAAAAAAAAAAAAAGGAGTACAAGGAAATAAGAAAACAGAATGGTGTAACATATGTAAATTTTCACCATTTGTATTCACAGTAACAGAGTCACACTTGACTCTTAAGGACTATTGTACTTTTTTGATCCAAAGGCTTCATTACATCTCTGGAAGATTTTCTCAGCTGCCACATTGCCATCTTAAGGAAAAAATCGCTACAGTTCCATGTAGTTATACTCCTCAGTCTGCACAGCACCACACATAGGAAAGTGAGGAGCAAATCACTCGAACTGCTCTGACACTGTCATGAGACACAATGGGCTCCTAACATGGTGATGTGAACCAGGACACCAGAAAGTGGAGTTACCACATCTCTGCTACCACAGACTGACACAGAGAACTCAGCAAACTGGGAGAGAGGGCCAGGACAAAGACCCTTGCACTGCCCCCCTTGCAAGGCTTCGTACATGAGCCATGCTGGGCACTGAGGCAAGAGCAGGGAAAATCATTACTCTGCCTTCTCCAGTGCTGCACTGGGCTGCCAGACAGCCCACTGGCAGGACCCCATCAGTACACAAAGGTGCCCCTGATCCTTTCCTTTCTGTGGAAATGCATCAGCAAATACCAGTTTGATCCCATATGAGCAGGTGTTACCTACTGGAGCAAATGCCACAGTGGCACCCAGGCTGGGCACAGAACTGGAGCACCTGGGTGCAAGAAGGGGCTGTGAGAGCAGGGTCCCTTCAGCCCTCAGAAGGGAACATAAAGGGGAAACCTCACTGCTGTCTGTGACTACCTGATCAGAGGATAAAAGGAAGGTGGAACCAGTCTGCGCAGAGGTGAGTAGTGATAGGATGAGAGACAACAAACATCATCTGGAACATCATAAATTCCAGTTTGACATGAAAAAAAAAAGAGTGTGATCAAATACTGGAACAGGGCTTAAAGAAGCTGCAGGAGCTCAATCAACCCTTGGTGGTGTTCAAAACTTGATCAGACACCCCTGAGTAACCTGATCTGAAAAGAATGTCTTTGAGCAGGGGATTGAACTAGACTGCCAGAGGTTCCTTCCGCCCTGAATTATTTTATAATGCTGTGGCTATGTGATTCCTCACAAACAGTTTAGAATCACCCCAGATCTATTTATGTGCGTGCACATATTTAACACACACACTAAACAAGCTAAGCAGAAACTGAGGAGCTGGCAAAAGGAGCTGGTGCACAGGGCTGGGCAGCTCTCTTCAGAACTGTGCATCAGTTATCACAGAGGGATGAAACAGAAAGGGATTTCTGCCTTCAAGGTAGAAAACATAAAGAGCTGAAGCACTCCCAGTAGGAGAGAAGTTTGAAACACAGAGATGTGTTTCCCTGAACTACATCATCCTGAATGAGAAATTCTACCACAAAGGAGATCAAGGGCTCTGTGTCCCTCTGGCAGCTCAGGACAATACTCATATGATTAGAAAAAATAAAATAACTCTTTTATTATATTCTAAGCTCACTCAGATTGGTTTGCGGGTTTGAGTTGGTCTTTTTTTTCCCCTTAGCAAGACAAAACCCTTCAACTTTAAAAGTTTCAGTGAAAGAGAATCACCATCCTTTGGTCAGGTATAGATGATATATGTATTTTCAAGCTCTGAAGCTTCATTGTTCAGAAAGTCACTGAAATCTTTTGTCCATCTCTTCTAAACTAGGCTGAAACAGACTCTCAGAACATACATTTGAGAAATCAACTAGGGGATGTACAGGACTTTTGTGCCCATGAAAGTTCTGTACAATCCTTCTGGATAAGCACAAAAGGACTATGTGCAGCTTAGACATAAAGTAAAATGAGTTCTTCTAAATGAGAACTGGAAATAGAACCAAATTTAAATGCTAATACTTTATAATTCTCCTCTTTGCATTTCAAAAAAAGAAAAAAGCTTCAATTAATTTGTGGGTGTCACTGAGTGAAGAATTACGTATTGTAAAACGGCTAGAAAAAGGCATACGGAGGATGTAAATCAGAGTGGCCTTATGGGAATCACCTACTACTTGATGTTAGAAAGAAAGTAGCAAGTTTCAAAGTGTTTTTCCAAGGAAAAATTACCTTTCTATAACCAAAATGAAATTTCCAAGAGAAATGTTATATTTGAAGGACACAGTTTTTTTCCCTAAACCTTCTACCTCCTAGTATTTTATTGGTAAGTACAGACAAAGCATGAGAGGAAAAAAGAAGTTCTTAAAAGGAGTGATTAACAAAACTGAACAGCAAGAAGAAACACTTTAACCACGTTTCCCCCTAGTTTTCTGAATAATTTGCTGTTTTTTCTTCTGATTTCCTAGTTGTCATGCATACAGAAATGGGAGCTCTGGTAGGCAGTGACGACGAAGATGAAGCCATGATGCATTTCAAACATGGTTTAAAGTTTAGCAAATCTAAAAATCTTCCAAATATTCAGAAAACTTTTCAGTAATGATGGGTGACTGAAGAGAAAGAACAACACAGTGATGTAGTCAATAACAGGGAGCGCTCAGGGAGTTTTGAAAGCCATTCCCTTTATGCATAAAGAGTCCTTATTATTGTAAAAGTTGCCCTACTATTTGCTCTGCTTCCAGCAGGAACAGACCAAGAGATGTAAAATGAAGGAAAAGTGACCTTATGACATCAACTTAAAACTACTTTACTTCCTGAGTTATTTTAAACTTTTTTTATCAGTTGAAGTGTACTTTCCAATAAAAACTCAGATTCCCTCCTGAATCTGGCAGATACCAACCTTCTGACACTTTCCCTTTCAGTATGACAACAGTGTTAGGAAGGAAAAAGTCCACGTGTTAATACAAAAATCTTCCCCTTAAGAGACTCACTTCCTTGTCCCTGAGATTTGGTTCAAGAAAGCCATTTTTAAGATTTAAACTGGGGGCATTTTCACAACTAGACGTTACAGAAAGAGAAGAAAACAAATGGGAATGGCTCACATCCAAACTTGGTGTAAGCAGTTGTGTACACAAGAGTCTGGATGTAGCAAAGATGCAAAATACATTTAATTTGGATATAAGCAATAAGTTATATGTTGAACAAGTAAGAAAAACAAGCAAATTATTGCAACCAAGCAGAAAGGTATTGAGCCCTTAAACACCTAGATGAAATGAACTTGTGAAAACATATATTTACAAGATCACAGGGGCACACTTTGCTCTGTGAAGCAGAAAATATAGCAGGAGAATTCAACCAAGATCTTCATTGCTGTCACCTTCTCATTCCCTCCACCTGGTTGTCTAACAGTCACATGCACTAGTAGAATGTGCAAACTAATTCAGCATTTACGTCTTCTTTCTGAGCAAATTCTTCCTCACTTGGAATTGCCTCCAGCTTCTTGCATCACCATATAACTTGTCTCAGCTCCCTAGAAATGCTCTCTGATAAGTAAGCCATGAAACTGCAGCTGGGGCTGGACTGGGGTGTCCTTATAAAATGTTCTTCAACACCACCCTGTTCACTGATGCTTTGTTTGCAAGCAAAAGCCTGGTGCATCTTTATTTACATCAGTTTAACTTTGCATCTAACGTGCAGTGTAAAGCCATGTTGCTCTGCAGGTAGGACAACTTGGAATAAAAACTAGCATCTTTCTAAGGAAGATTTAAAACACTGATATTATCTGAAAGTATCTGCTATGGAATCCAGCATGCAGTATTTTTTTGACTTATACAATCAGTATAAATTTTGACTTATACTTATCTCAGTGCATTTGCTTCTAATTGCTAAATTCACAGAGTGAATTCATAATGTTTTTTAACATAATTCTTCAGAAGGCGTGAAGGGAATTCCTGTGCCATTTTTAAACAGATTTGGCCAGAATAATTTTAACTGTAGTCATTGCCCAAGGTGAATTTTGAGGTAGGCTCTCTTTATCAATGCCAAACTAAACCAGTATGAAAAATAGATTAGGAAAAAAGTAGGAGCTATACACTAACATCATTTGCTCTCCCCACACTTTGAAAGTGTTGGGGTTTTTTTACATAACTGCTGTGTAAAGACTTCATTCTGCAAGCTTCCCTCTGTGAATCTGCAAGGGCAAGACTTCTTGTAAGAAGTAAGCTATGAATTTTTGTGAAGCTATGAAAAGATTTTAGTAGCTAGGCATGTTGAAGGGTAGATAGATTTGGAAAAGGTTTCCTGAGGAGGTTATGGCTAGAATTCAACTCCTGCTCTGCAAAGGCAATACTTCTAGGGAAGAGCTCCTTAAACAAGAACAATAATGCTTTAGTCAATGATAAAAAAAAAAAAATCATTGATTAATTTTCCACATTCTGGCCAAGACTCGCAAACTTCATTAAATCTTGCTTTTGCTAGAATAAATCAGATTTAGTATTCCTTTAATTGAATCTGGGACAAGTTGGGCTCAGTGTGAAACCAGGCAAAGAAAACAAGAGACAGATGAGGAGGTCAGAGGAGCACGCTACGCCCTCAGATCCTGTGAGAGTCTCAGGAGTTTGTCACCCTATGTTCCAAGGACAAGTGTAGGACTGCTAACTGCAAATGCCAGAACTAAACAAGTGAGTTTCTCTCCACAAGCATCCCACGCTATCATTGCAGCAAGTCTGGGAACATGCCTTAGGATCCTGGAAGTAGGGTAACCACATGAAAGAGGAGACCAATGGGTAACCACAGCAGAACTCACAGCAATGCTGTCTTCTTAATTGAGACAAGATTTCCTGGTTACAAAGGATAATGTAGCAAGAATAATGCAGAAAGATGCTTAATACCACTTATAAATATTATTCCGCTTTATTTTGACTTACCAGACTGAAAAACAAAACAAGACTTGACTTTCCTTAAAGCCTTTGAGCAGTGTGATCACTTGTATGGTCATCTTTCGTAGTGTTACTCAGTTACCCATCAGTATGATTAAATGCCATTTTACAAGCACCAAAACAAAGGTGTGTATGCACAGATGCTTAAAGATGTGCTCAGAAATGTTTTTAACCTTCCAAGATTTACAAAACTACCTTGAAAATCCTTCAAAAAAGCTTGTAAAAATAACAGGCTAGAAAAAAAAGCACAGTATTTTACAATGAGTGAACATTTCCTATTTGAGGGCCAACTGAACTTTGCCCACTTGAAAGCCAAAGCAATATGTCCATAACTTAAAATTAGCCATGGAGACATAGGAATAATGTACACAATTACTGTAACATACTTCGCTATTTTGAAACTGTAATGAAATCAGGGGTTTGCCAGGTGTAAAGTATTGCAAGATATTAAACTAAGGAACTTAACAAGTTACAATCTTTGCCGTATACAGAAATAAAAAGCCATATAATACAGATCAGAGAGATCATATAATATGTCCCTTTATTCATATGCCTTTAATTTGTTACATTTTTTATCTGTACAAAGAATTTAAATACCACAAGTATTTAACTGAAGCTATTCTCCTCTTTTAACTTGACCCCTTCCCACACACAAATATGTCTATTAACTGCAGTAGCAGTTTATGCAGAGCTGGGACTCATACAAAAATGGATGTGAACTCAAGGGAAGCCCCAGCTGGCAATCCAAAAATGCAGGATATAATATTTTATTATACAATTTTANNTTATATAATTTTATATAATTTATTATATAATATCATACCCTTATGTCCAGTGTTGTTTTGCTTTGGCTTTCTTTCATTCCAGGCAAAGAAGTGGTACAATGAGGACAAGCCCTTAAAAATACAGATACATATATAATTTCTTGAATACCTTTATAAAAAATCAATCCCCTCCACCCTTTTTTACCCTGTCTCATCAGCTGTGAAATTGATATGAATATAAAGTGGCACTTTTAGCCATGAATGCCAGTGCAAGGCTTTAAGTTTTCATGCCTGTTAGAGTGTGGCTTGTTGAATTTAACACTCCTTATGGCTCCTCTAAAAGGTCTGGGCTTTTGGTAGTGCAGATAGCTTTGTACCCAGTATCTTTCAGCTGTAAACACTGATCCAAACCAGAAGGATTAACAATGATGGTAAGGAAAGTCTAGTTTTTGTTGCATCTGTAATTGCACTGAACTATCTAGAAGCACTTTTAGATACAGCTTATGATTTTGTAGCCAATTTTAAGGCAAGTTCTACTGTAAAAATTGAATCAGAAACCCTGAACCTTTAGCTATTACTGTTGTATAACAGGATTATGCCTTGCTCTTCATGCTATTTTCAGCTGCAAAGATTGAGCTCCTCTACCTAGAGGATTTCCTGTCTAGTAAACGAAGAAATTTCAGATATTCCATGCTACTTTCCTGCATAGGTGGGTACAATGCATGGTCTGATACAGATTACTCTGGATTCTTTACAATAAGTCCCCATAAGTAGTGTTTCCTAATTTATTAAATATCTCTGCAAACTTAGGCGAGTCAAAAGGAATCAAGTCGTACAAAGAATTGAGAGGAACTATGCTGTAAAATCTGGCTTCATTAGAAGACATTGAAACCAAGGTGAAACAACCTGCACTCAAATAATTAATGTGCTGCAGTGAGAGATCTGCTGTTACCTAGCCCAGCATGTAGTAGCACACACAGAAAAGCTCAGGTGATCTATCAGTGGAAAATCTAGGGCAAAGATGACCTTCTGCCTCTCAGAAATGTCAATATCCAGTTCTCTGGAAAAGGGGGTATCTGCTTCTCTGGTTATCCTTTTTGAATCAGAAAAGTGGACTACAAGCTCCATCAGGTAAATTAGAAGAAAAAGATGAACAATAATGCTATATTAGGAAGCAATGCATTACTTTTTGATGCTGGCAGTAGCTTTTTAGAAGGATGTCATATAATTAAACATTAAACATGTAATGAACCTGCCCAGCTGGAACTGCTTTGTTCTAACTGGCAGAGGAAGACACTGACCATATTCATCCATAACAACAAGGCTGGGTTGTAGGTCATGGATGGTCCTACTATCTCGTTGATAATTTTTGCTTATGTTTTATAAAATGAATGGTTTTATTCCAGCTGCAGTCATTATCATTAATGGAAGTGAGCAGTTAAACATGCAGAGTTCTTTTTCACAGCTTTGTTGGGATTTTTTTCTATTTGATGAACTCACCTCTGGTTGCCAGCACTACAATATAATTTGCCTCACTATTATTTTCACAAAACCACTATTGAAAGATAAGTACATGCACTGAAAACACAGTAATCGCCAGAAAAATGTACATTGGCCTATCTGTCCTAGTCCAAATGGAGATAGCTTCTATACAAAATTGGTCAAGAGACGGTGGGGGGGTGTGTGTGATGTTAAGCAATTTATTGCTAGGTGGCTTTTCTTTTTGATGATAGCAAGAGAAGACGAATAATTTATTTTGTAGGTAACCCTCAGTAAGAACAGGAAATATAGGTACAAGTTTATCCTGACACATTTTGCATTGCTCATTCCTGCATCATTGCCGTGACATGCAAAATATGCTTTTAACATTAAGAAATAATTAGTCAATAAAATGAACTGGAGAAATGAAGCAGAAAACAAAACATCCAACCCAAAACATAAAGGGAATTCAGTTATTAATCATTAGCTATTCCTAATGCTAATCATTAGCTACTCCATTTTATGCTGCTCCTTAAAAACAAATGAAATGTACAGCTACATACATACATATACATGTATATGTTCAACTCACAAATATTTGAATTTAACACTGACAGTGGCTCAGTGTTTCTGTGTACTATCTCTATACAAATCTCATTTCAGCTCTTTTGTCTCTTGCTTGTACTTGGAGAAACTGGAGATGGCAGAGACACAAAGATATCTACAGTAAACCAAAACTGTTCCCAGTAGTAAAATATATTCTTAACTGCTCTGTCTACCATAATGTTAAATTATTTGTGTGATGACAATTCCATAAATTCCTGGACACATAAGATGGAGATATAAACATTTTTCAACAAATATTAAACACAATTATAAAATATCTTTCCATAAATATCTCATTATCAAAATACAATTCAAGTTTTGTTTCCAATTAACCAGTCTAAAAATCTAATGCAGATTAAAGCTATTGCATAAAAAACTTGCAAATAAGCAAAAATATTTTTCGTTTGCTTCTATTTACAAAGGTTTAGTATTCTAAGGATCACATTAGTGTTCTAACCAGATGAAACAATACAGTAAGAACATTTACTGTTCCAATGATATAATCAACATACTTCAGTTACTTACTTAACATGGCTAATAGTAATCACATAAGTAATTTTTTTCTAGCTCTTTCTTTGCCACTCCATTGCCTGTCTTTTTACACATAAGGGGAATATTTGTTTACTTTAGATAGTGTGATCAAAGGTGAAAAACTGTTAAGAAACTTATTATAGCAACTTCAGAGAAATAGAAGTTTAAAGAGCATTTTTAAAACTTCACTATTGCAAGTAATGTTACCCTGCCCATCTCTCTGAAGATCTTCAGTGTGTAGAAAAGTAACAGCCAAACCAAAAGAATCCTTTGTTCTAGTATGCACGCCAGCTGGAAAGACAAAGTCTCAGAACCAGGATAATATAAGAAGAAACACTAGATGACCCTGAGAAGTGAAATAATGGAAAATGAGAAAATTCAACAAACAGAGCTGTGAGTTCAAAACTTAGAGCATTAAAACCAAAACAATCTATTATAAATTCTAAGGTAAGAGCTAGGAAGCATATTAAGGAAAGAATAAGGATGGAAGATCCAGGTATGCTAAAAGTGACCAGAGTTAAAACGTATGAACAATATAGAAGTGTTTTATAGAGGTTTATACACAGGAGAAGATAAATACTGAAGCTGCAAAGCAATAAGGCAATGCACCTTAAAAATGCTGGCATGAAATAGCCAGCAGCAAATCTAAGCCAGAAATAAGAAGGTTCATAAAGACTGCAGTATTTTGGCCAAGCAGCAGCTTTCCACACAGAGAAGCAGGGGAAATTTACAGAATGCATAAAACACGTCAAATTCTTTAGGAAAAGAACAGTATGAGTAGGTGTCTCTGGCAGTACAGTCTGGATTTGGTAGTCAGGTTGAAGCTTGTACTCCTTCCATGGAACAGAATCAAATGGTGGGAATGTGGTGGGATTGGGGGACAGTATTTTCTCTCTAGCAGAGCACCAACAGGAGACAAGATAATGTCTCTACAGAGACATTACATGTGTTACATGCACAGCTTCCTCTCTTGGCTTATTAAAACAAAAATAGCTTGACCTGCTATTCACATAATTTTTCACTGCTGCCCACTCACAGGTTAAAACTGGATCCCTTTCTTCTTAAGCTGAAGCAACACAACAACAGAAGAAGAATTTCAAAGTGATTTCTGTTTGCAAAAGTTCATGTTTCTTTGATTTTCCCTCTCCCCACGTTCTTTATGTCCTACTGAGGCATAAAGGATGCTGCAGAACACGTGCCTGAAGTCCCAGAAGTGAACAGGCAGAAAGGCAACAGCTGCTCAAGGTGCACCAACCATTGTAAGCTGGTGTAACTTTGCAAGTGCAATCAGACTTAAAAATCATCAGTCCAACAGGACTCATCAGCATTCTTAGTCTCTTTAGAGAAGAATAAATTTGTAAAGTGTTGCTGGATGGCATAATAAAGAACATGGTGTTGAAAAACTAAAATTTTTGTTGTTAAAAAACCAGTATTTACATTGCCTGAAGCACTTCTCTTTAGGAATAAGAATCAGATAATTTCTTTAAGTTCTCAAGAACTTGTACTAGTTGTAAACAATCTTGAGGAAGCTTTTCTGTAGTACAATGAGTTAAACTCCACGTCAAAACCACAGGGTCCAATCACTTCTTTCATGTTCCAGAAAATAAATCTGCTTGAACACTAACAAATTGGGTAAGCAAAAGAACTCTTTCAAATGTCTCTCAAGTACACAGGGCTGCTACTTAGAATAAAAAATGTTCAGAATATCATTGCTGATTACATAAAACAAACATGGACAGAAGCTTGAACTTCCCAGGGAAGTCCATAGCAGTTGAATGCTTTTGTCATTGCTAAAACTTGTCCACTGTTGAGTCCAAAACCCCAGCTGTCATAGTGGGTTTTGTTTATCTAACTACATTGCCTTGTTTTCCCCAACTTTCAGTGAAGTGTAACTACCAGTACTAAAACTGAATCCAGATGCCACAGTATTCAAAACTACTTACTAAAGCTAAACCTTGAGCTTTGTATCCGGCACCTTGCACAATGACATACAACTGTGATTCATAATGCTATAGATAATTTTCACTGAAAGAGGAGTGCAAGGTGTTTTATTGTCTATTCCCTTACTTAATCCTTTAATAGCTTGGTCTTTCAATACTGCAAACCCTGCTCTTCTCTTCAGCTCATGTTTCAAATTTTATAAGGACTGCAGGTTATGAGTCACAGATACTCTGACCTTTCTGCCATACCTGCTGAGTCTGGGGTACTACCCCTAGCTGTTCCTGACCAGCTTTTCTTCAGAGGATTTTTTTAGGTCTGCCCTGATAATTTAAAAGTTGCTCCTGTCTTATCTCTCCTTCCTAAACAGTTTTTAGTTATTAGTTGTAACTAGGGAGCTTGTTAGTCCGGTTTTCACAGGCTAATTCCTTCTGCTAACATAGCAAGGGTCAGTAAGATTCATTAACATGTAAGACAACTTGATAAAACCATTTTATAGCCTTGCTTCTAGTTTTTTTTCTTTTATTATTGTATAGTCATTGATCCAGAACAAAATTCTGTTGGAAAATCAATAGCTGGAACAGTTTCTACATTTTCAAACACAAAGGTGCAATTAATAACTTAATAATGAGACATGTAGGATATGCATGGTTGCACTGAAATGCTAAAGAAAAGAGAAGCATGAATACTGAATAGAGTAAGAAACAGCTTTGACATCAGCTTCAGGAATAACAAGGTATTCACAAAGCAAAGAAGAGAAACCATGTAATTTCTCTTGCCTATCCATAACTCCTTTTTGTCATGAACTCACCACTCCTCCATCAGAGACTCTGGCACAAGCAATTAAACATGCATTCAGTTTTGTACAATGGACTGACCCAACTTTTGCATCACACATATAAATGCATCTCATTCCTGTCATTATAGTTTAACAGCTTAATGACCTCTAAAGGCAGAAAAATCTATTTCTTTCCTTCCAAGCATGTTGTTCTGCTTCTATTTAGGAGTCTTTGTATGCTTCTCCTGGTCCATCTCTCACCCACGTTTACTGCCTTCTCTCAGTCCTCCCTTTGCACGTTTCCCCACCCTCCCCCCAGGATGTATTTCTAGCAGCTGGGTTCTCTCCTACACAGGTCATCTCTCCTCATACTGTGAAACAGCAAGCCAACCACATAGACACAAATGAGGGTACATTGAAAGGAAAAAGTGCCATTTGCTAATAAAAAACCCCAAAACACCTCCACCACAAGCAAACTGATTCTGATGCCTTTAATTTAATGACCTATACTTTCACAGATGTACGTAAACCAACACTAAAAGGCAGTGCTATTAGAGAAAAGTAGTATTCCTACTTTGAAGGATACTGATGAATATTTGCAAGATTCTAATCTGATAAAAAATTTTTCACCATAATAGTGCTTACACAATGATTTTTAAATATTTAAGAGCAAGACACTACTCCAGAATGTTGTAGAAAAGAAAATATAAATGTGATCTTAAAAATATTCTCCTCATTAAACACAAAATTTCCACCTTTTCAAAAAGCTTGACTTTTTTTTGTCTATAACAGAAAAATACATGTTATATGATACTTCATATTCTTTAGACAATAGCTGAGTATTTGAGGACAATATAGATAAGCAGAGTTTAAAGAGTTTCCATCTGTTTTTCTCACTGTTAAAGATAAAGAAAATGGCATCAAAGTGTACCAAAGGTGCAAACACTTTTAATTCTTGTACTCCTTTTTTCACTGGAGAGAAAAGTTAGGAAATGCTTTTCTAACACCAGCCATTTCATATGTGTAAAGTTCAAGCTATTTCCTTCTAATTCAGCATTCCATTTGGAGGAAGTACAGTCACCTCTATCTCTGCTCACAGGTCACTCAAGACCTCCTGCCACGTAACCTTGTTCTACATCTGCTGTACATACATCCACCCAGATTCATTTCCTTCCCTCTTTGCCTTTTTTTGACAACTTTACAAATCCGACCACTTTTTAAATTGCAGTTTCCCCACCACATATTAACTATAGGGGACAAATCTTTCTTTCTTGAAAGGAATTTTCATTTCAACATCAGAGTTTGAATTCTTACCGTGGTCTGTAAGTTCAGACATGCTGAGTTCACTTGTTTCATTTCCACCTGGTTCATCATGTCCTGTGGACACATAGTTGCATGTAGCGGCTGGCTGAGAATGAGTGAGGTGTTTTGAAATCTTCTCATCAGATTCCTTAGTCAAGTGATGAAGCAGCATGGAGAAACAGGAACAGAGCTTTCAGCAGAATCACAACACAATGGTTGCCCTGATCTATGCAATTCCTGGGACTTGTATTGAGCAAATACTAAAATAAAATCCTAACATTTTTGTAAATGATCAGTAGTGACTCAGTCATAAGCAGAAGCAGGTTTAACTTTTTTTTTCTCTAGACACAATGGGAAATGGACATGCAAAAGAAAAGATAGAATACAAAGCACATAAAAAATTATTTCTGTGATGTGTTCACCAACTATTTCCAAACTGACCCTTTTCTTTCTACAATAAGATGTGGTGCTAGAATTGAACTGGCTCATCTTCTGTTGCAGATGGCTTAAAAGCAAAGGACAATTTATTCTAGGAGTCATTCCAAGGCTTCATTCTTACTAAAAAGCCAGTCGAAGTGTTAACATTCTTAACCAAATGAAAAGAACCCGCAGCCACGCAAAATTAGAGTGTTTAAAGGATTACAATTCTAAACATCTTGAAAAGAAATGTATTTTGAACTTCAATGTCATATAGTCAATAAAAACATTTCAGAGAGCAGATTTAGATTTAAGGGTAAATTAAGAAAGGGTAACTTAAGAAAATAAAACTGCAATGAATAGAGAGCTTGTTGAACCATATCTGAATAACTGAATGTACTTTGCCTCATCACGGATCAACAGGTTCAGCTAAGCAGTCCAGACTTTGATGCACTTCCCAGTTATTCTCAGAACAGGCCTGTGCCTCTAGTGCTAAAGAAACCGTGTGGGAAACAGAAAAGTGTTATACACTGGGTGCACATGAATGAGACCTCCAAAACAGCAGCCCATACTTACATGTAGGATGTTGACATTCAGCTGCTGAAAATTACGGGACCTGAATTCTTGCATTCTTTTGATATTTTCTTGATATTTTTCTTCTGCCAGCTGTCTGTAAATATAGAATATTTGTATTGAGAATGTGATATCAGGGCATGCACAAAGGGATCTTCTAAAAGCAGGTGTGGAAAAACAAATTCTATACTGAGATTTTCATGGTGCCAAATATTAATGGCATCTACTCAGGTTTTAATGAACACAAAAAGAGATTTTGGACCTTATTTCCGAACAGTATTATATTTTACTTTCACACCTTGCATAACATAATTAAGAAATAGTAAATTATCAGTCCCAGTCTTTTCTATTTCTTCCAAAGATCTTAAATGCTTTGGGCTTTATTCCACCACGTACTGCAGAGACCTTTCAGCTGTAGAGAGGCATGCAACATTTGTGTGCTGTGAACTCTTCCTCTGGGGCATAGTTGGTAACTGTCGTTTTCTGTGTGGAACCACTTAAGACGGGTGCTACATTAAGCACTTTGTCCAGCTCCCATTACTATATTCCCTTCCCATCCATCTCTAGGTTTGCACTGCTGGAAGCAGATCTCCTGCCTGAGAAGGTACCATTTTTGCATTGTTTCCAATACTTTCAGCCAGAGTCAGCTGACAATGATCTAGAGCTCAATGTAGATCCATTTTAAAGATTCATGACTGAGAACAAGGTCTGAATATTAATGTTGCCTTTGTAAATCTCAACAGAAAACATCAAAATGCAAGAAAGCAATGAAAATGAAAACCAAACTAGAACTATCCTGCAATTAGTATTATTTCCTAATCTCCATTCATTTTTAAAAAGTGAAAGAGACAGACTTCCTATTTATAAATTTCATATTAGTACAAGAATTGGCCTACCATATTACTGAAAGTACCATGCAGAAGAGGTGTTAAGTTTAATACTTTTTATACAGTGCTTTCGGTTCAAGGAGAGGGTGGTTTTTTTTTAAAGGGGAATAAATTTATGCAGCAAATGCTAGTCAGGCACAAGTGCTCTTCAGACACATTTTCCAAAAGGACATGAAGGTCTTAGTTCTTGGCTTCAAATGTGTCATCAAAACAGTATAATTCTGTTTTTTATTAAAAAACCCTAAACAAAGCCTTCCCATTGTTTCTCAGATTCCATCAGAAACTGTACCTAATCTCTTCCAAAACATTTTATTATGTCTCACTTAATAAAAAACCCCATAAATGATAAAGCCTTTACAACACGTCCATTACCCCTGTTTGATCCTTTGAGAAGACTATATCCTCTAAGCTATTAACTTCTATTGGAAAACCTCTGAGGCCAAAACAATTGACAAAAGCTGGAGTGTAACTAAATGTCCAACTCCTCAGACCGTGCAATTCTTAACATAACCAGTCGTTCAAAAAAAGTCTATTATTGTAGCATGTCTGAAATCCCTCATATACTTATTTAACCAGAAACGTTTTGGGCTAACATTCTGGTTTTTGTCCTACATAAATAATTAGTGTGATTTATTGCCATCCAAACTCCTCATTCACTTTGAGTAGTTGAAGTCCTGTTCAGTTTTTATTTCCACCTTGACAATTCTAACTTGCTCATTAGACTGTTGGGTGGGGAAAATTGCACAGTTAGGGCACAACTTACTTCAACTTCTTTGCCTTCTCATCTGCAGCATTTAACTTCCTCAGCCGCATTCGTTCCCGTGGTGTCATTTTCTGTACTTCGGAAAGTTCCTGCAGGGTTTGCAAATGAACTTTCTTCTGCCTGAAATTGAATGCAAGCAAACCCATCTTCATATAAAAATGTAAATATGCAGTATTTTGACTGGATATTGAAACACAGTGACATTTCAAATGGAATAATTAGAAAGTCTCTGGAACTATAGCAGACTAAATAGACTTTAGTTTGGAAAGCAAATGCCTCTTTGAAATTGAAATATTTAAACCTGGATTTGTGAAGAACGTGAATCATTTCAGGTGAGGATGGAAAAAGGTAGATTCATCTCCTTAAAAGAATAAATATTGAAGTGCAGTGAAATATTTACCCTGTCAGGCTTCATTATTGGGCATATTCCACGTACAAAGGCAGTCTTTAAACGAGAGTCATAATATCACTTGTGTACATTTTACATTGATTGTTACAAGCTGTCCAATATAAAAGAGAATATTTATGCATCTTTAATGACAGATATAATTATCATGTTGTCCTCTTGAATTTCTGGTCCTAATCAATAATAACAGTTCACAGGTAAAATGGTCTCCATAGATGATCTCTAAAAGCTAAGCATGAATTATTGACTTATGTATTTCAGCTGTATTTATCACCAGAGGAGAGCAATATTAGTCCTTTATCAGAAAAAGGATACTAATCTCAGATTTTTATCTCACATCCTACAGTAATTAAAACAAAAATTAAACCATAGTTTGAAATGCCTTGGCAGTCACGTTTCACTTACACAATACGTATTCATTATACCATGTATTTGTAATACCAACTATTCATTTCAAATTACTGTTTTTGCTCCTATGAGATAAATTCACGTCTGATAATCTAAGAGCTCAGGTTTGTAACCATACAAATTGTAACGCTCCTTCTGGACTATCATTTTGAAATCAGGATTTTAATAAATGAGCAGAGAAGATTTCATTATGTTTTTCAAATAGTGCAAAGATATGAATATTAGTGTGAAATATGAAAGATTAAGGACAAAGACAAGAAGAGTTCAATTATTCATAGGAATGGAACTAACTCTTCAAGTATGAATAATGTAGACATATTTCTTGTCTCCTGTAAAAAACTCTAATTTAAATTAAAAGAATCCCATGGGGAAAAAAGCAATTTTTCATTCAAGTTGAAACTGAACTTGTACAGCCTTATACTTACTTAAATATTTAAAATTTATGACTTGAATGAGAATAGATTAAAGTAAGCCATCAGAGGCCTTTACTAGAAGAAACTAGACTCAACCTTTTTGCTTTACATGGCAAAAAGAATTCCTGGTGAGAAAAAAAGCAAACATAAATATAAAGTAGCAATGGTTGAGGAGAACACTGTAGCAAACAACTGTTTGTACACTCCCTGGGACTAGAGTATTGCTGCATTACAGCAGATGTGGGGAATTCACTATGTTTAATTTTTTTCTCCTCCCCTTTTCTGCTCTCTGCCATTTTTCAGGTATTTTTAGTTCATTTTGCCTACCTCTTTAGATCTGGGATAGCAGAAATTATTTGGTGTTTTGCTTAAGAGTAACAATACAGGCAGGTAATGTTCTCATAAATACAATGAGAGTCATGATAAGGTTACGACTTCTTGCATATTCCAAATACTCAGGCAAAAATAATCACACTGTAGCACAAGTGAGGATAAGTTACAGTAAAGCTTCTCCTAGGATTTTTTTTCTCTAATTGATGCCCTGAATTTTAAAACCTCTAGATAAATTGCCATTCATTGCTTCCCAATTTATAGGAACTCAGAACCTCTGCATGGAAGCAGACTTTCTATTTCCTTCTAACAATAGTATAAGAGCATGATGTTTGTAATTAGAACTACTTGCTCTTCCTCTTAGAGACTACAAACTCGCTTTTGAAAAAGTATACTTACAGATTCTGGGATATACATAAATGTCCTTCCCACATGCTAGCTCTGTCAGAAAATGATGTCCATTTGGAAGGCGATGAGACTCAATACATTCAGGCTAATGACAATGGATCAGGTATAGAATACAGTACATATTTTACAAAAAAATACAAAGTGGTTTTATCAATCTGTTCTAGAAGCATGGGGATATTTGAAGTCTGGATATATATTCTGCAGGTAACAATACTGCTTCCCCAAAGTGGATGCAATGGTTTTGGTGCATATAGAGAATCTGAGATCATGTGCCCACAAGATAAAGGCAAGAATTAAAATGTTCTTGAAGATTCTCATACTCTATGTTTCAACAAGCATTAAATACTGAATATAATTCAGATAGAGTTGGCACAATATCTGGGAAAGATTTCAGTGCCCCAAAACTATTCAGAGTTTATCTCTAAGGAACATCTCTATAGTTAACTGTATTTAATTTGAAAAGGAAGGAATCCTCTCAAAGTTAATTGAATTAACTTGAATATTTATATTTATCATTTCATTTTACATCAAGGCTTGCAAAGTTCAATGAACTATTTATACTAAAGGTACCTATTCATACCAAAATGGAAAACGTTGGTCTCACAAAAAGACAGAGACTCATCTGTCAACAAGAGACACCAAGGACAGAAGTGGCCTGTAGAAACCCAAACCACAATTTTTAGAGATGAGATACACTGCAGATACACTGCCAGCAGTTAAACTGGGTAAAATGATCTACAAAAGGTTTTGCTATGTGGAATTCAACTGTCTGTGCTCTGCTTTCTTCCTACCCCTTACAGCAAACTACACTTTGTTTGAAAAAGCTGAAGGTGGCCACCTCTCCTGAAGGGGTGCTTGCAAGCAGCAGAATAGGCAGCATCTGCAAAGTGATCACAGCTGCAAAACTGTGGGTCACAGAGGTCACAAAAAACAAAGGTGAAAGTCCTATTGCCTCAAAGGCATGGCCAATTCTGGACTGATTTCTTTATTGCTGTTATTCTGGATTGCAATCTTTATTGCTGTTACCTAACAATTCAAAACAAATTTCAGAGAGCTGGTAAAATCTTGACAGTTATTTAGAGGAAACAAGAAACAGGGATGTTCATTGCTTCCTCACAGGATCACAAACTTCTGGTTTTGTGCTTACTAGCTCCTAACAGAACAAAACCTGTACAGAAAACCCAGGGATGGGGAGCAAAGGGGAGGGCGAGTTGCCCATGAAACTGCAGAGCTAATTTACAAAGGCAAAATTAAAATGTCCATGCTGGAATTTGCTTTAAACATTGCATCATTGTAATTTAATGCAATCAATTATTTTAATATATATTTAGTGCCTAAGAGAGAGATCATGTGTGAAGACACTGCTGATGTAAGAGCCAAGAAACATCACTACTCTTGATTTCTCACTGTAGTTACAAGATAAAAATAACAGTATCCTACAGAGGTGTTAGATGAATATTAGTTTAAGTGTATATGCTTTTAGTATGGTGTCATTTAGGAAACATAGCTTTCACATTTAATTTTTAGCAGGTACAGAAACAGCAGCACTATACATGATGATGACCTGACTAAAATGACAGCTTAAACCTCCAAGATTTAAAGACAAAGGTCATGATTTGCATACCAATTGGTACTAAATTAACATAAACACACACTGCACATGCATGTGCAATTTACACAGTCACACAATAAAAATATTTCATCTGCAAATCTTTTTTTTCCCCTAAATCTTAATTATGCATCTCCCTAATGTGGTTGCCCTTTTGTATTTCTGGGGAATAGGTTTGTCTAAACATAAAGCACTATGAGATTGACACAAGTGTTAATGACATTATTTGCCAACACTGTAATTTCATATCCTACTGCCCATAAAACTGTTAAAAATACTTACACAGCACCAAAAATGGGAGCAGTTTCTTTCTGCCAGTTAAGTGCCTTGTCTTTCACAGTCGTGTTTGTGAACTTGTCCTGTATTTTCTGCAAGGAAATAAAATAGAAGGGTAATCAAGACTTGATGCTAAAGTTATCCAGAATCTTCAGCTATTACCCAATACCATTCTAATATGAAAATTGACTGAGCAGTTTCCTTCCCCACCTTCTCAGAAAGCCAGTGAAGCCCGAAAAAAGAGCAAAAGGCATCGGTTTTCATTAAAACTATGACTAACCAGAACAGTTTAGAGATATATATCCCCAGGCCCAAGTGATCTACATTTGTTATGCATAAATGTCTGTTTTTCTTATTGCTCATAACATTTCAGAGGGGATACATTCAGAATGTCAAGCAATGAGGGCTTCATTCCTCAGTCATATTTATACTGTATCTCTGAAAGTCCCCTGGATTAACGTTCCCATGAACAGATATCGAATTATTTTTTCTCAACATGTTTTCCCTGCCTCCATTTTGCTTTTGCAAAATACATACTCAAATGGCAAGTGTACAGCTACTGCTTTTTCTTACGTACCTTTAGTTGTTCATCAATATAAGGGGATTTTAGGATTTCTGATGCTGCTGGTCTCAATGAAGGATTCTTACTTAACATGCTGAAACATTAAAACCAAAAGGAGTAATTAAGCAATTATCCAAACTTACTGAAAAATCTGCTAAACAAGAAAATAACATACCTGCATAGCACAGCATTCAGTTTGCTTGGATATCTATCAGGAAGAGAAGGTGTTTCACCTTCCACAATTTTTAACACGACAGACAAAAAATTCTGTCCAGTAAATGCATGGTTCATACAGCACATCTCATACAAAATGCATCCCAGAGACCTTAAAGAATAAAAAAATAAGAACAGTATATATAATATTTTTGAAAGTAGCATACATAGTGACATTACAGTAAGTAAAATCCCAATTGTATGCCCTTTTCTCCTGAGAAGGATATTTCATTATTGTGGTGTCCTTTTCATCTAAAATATTTTTATTCAGATCACAAATAAATTTATAAACAGGATAAATCATCATTCTATTTTCATAAGCACAGGCAC
>VWZT01003234.1:641807-666633 GCA_013397055.1 Pachycephala philippinensis | reverse complement strand
TATATATATATTTAAAAATAAAGTAAAACCCAATTATATTAACTACTTTAAATGATTACTCATTAAATGAAGAACAAAAATTTTAATTAGTGTCTGACTGAGAAGAGTTTAGTAGCGTTTGGACATAGGTCTGGTTACATTTGTTTTGCAAATTAATTTCTGACAACAAACTGATGCTAAAATTCAAGTTCAAATTAAATATTGCCACTTTTGAATAACAGAAGTGTCTCCCAGTGTGATTTCACTCATTTGGCCTCATACTCGAAATAGATTATGAAATGAATTTGTACTCAAAGAAATTTTAAAATTTAGATGAGAGTATAATATTTCAACATATAAAACTAAACTTTGTAAAAATTTTATTTGGAGAAGAAAAGAAGAAATCTGAACACATAGGTCTGGACACATACCTAAGGACCAGTGTCAGTTTAAAATCCTTAAAAACCAGGAGGAATGACTGCAAACAATTACAAAAGGCTCTCTGGTTTACCATCACCTTATTCACCAGTCCTAATGGCCATCATAAAAGGTCACCGAGTTGAACATTTTAAAATAAACACTCTCATAATGATTTTATATAATGACTATTCATAACAGCTTGCACTTCAGCCGAGTTCTGTCTGACAAATGATTTTTAAAAAATAGGGGAGTTGAGTTTTGCAGGCCTTGGAGGACGCTCAGCTTTTTCTCCAGTCAGGGGGGCTGACTTGATCAAGGTCATAGAAAATGCTGGTGAAAGGCAGATACAGGTCGAGGCTTGTCTAAGTAACCAGGTTAAATATCTTTATATTTGACTGTGGTATTTATAATTTAATCTGTGATTCCAGAGGAGCCAAGAAAATAAAGGATGATGATAATAAATATGTATGGGTGAATGGCTTTCAGGAAAGGGGTATAAACATCTTTGAAAGCAAATAATGAATAAAGTTTCAGTTGTTCATTTTGGTTAAAGAAGAGGAATTGTTTTGGTCCATCTGGCAATAAAGGAACAAGAGCAAGTAATGTTAAAGCTGAAACCCAGGCTCTACATACAGTGCAAATAAGGAAGAGAGAGAATGGGGAGGGGCTCCACTCACTGGTACTTTTCAAGCAAGTATGTGAAAACCATTAGCAGAGCATTTTTGCTAAGAACCAACTAAAGACCAGCTACTGAGGGAAATAAACAATTGCCTAGGTTTTTTAAAGATTTAACTGCCAAACAGCTTTCAAACTTTCAAAATCAGCAAACAGTAACAAACAGATGATAATCTGTATTTTGATGTATGTTCAAACTCTGAAACAAGATAATTACTACATAAGAAAATACTTAAAGCAAAAAGAACAACAAAAAAACCCTACGCACACAGCATCTGAAAGCATCAAATAAAAATGGAAATCAGCCAGAGAGAAAAAAAGAAGGAAAATCCCAACCTGACAGACTGTACTATAACTTCTTTTTGCAGAATCAATCTGTTTTGGAAGCTTCTTGATTCTGGCAGCTAGAAATTGTTTAATGAGCCATTAGGAACACAGGATTTGACACATCAGGGAAGCTGATTTATTCATCTAGTTTAGTACTCTGACTACACCTGAGGTGGAGAAAGATGGAAAGAATGCCCAGGGCATTCTGCTGCAGCCAAGGCTGTGAATCGACTACCCAGGGAAGATCCCATCTGTCCCATGAAAGAAAAAAACAGGGGGAAAAAAGTCAATAAAATTGAGGGAAAAAGAATAAGGTTTTTATCTGCAGGATCTAAATCTTTGAAATTAAAGAAATATCTCCTAAGCTGGGAAATGCTGCCCCAGGTGCAAGAGTATCAGGGCTATTTCTTCCCAAGAGAGCTGCTGAGCTGCAAACACCCAAGGAAGTAACTGACAAGCTTTTGGCTCAAAACCGCATTTCTCAGTTATGTTTCTACATTTCTGGTCTAAGCACCTTGTAAGGAGCAGGAGGAAATTGCTTCCCAATTCCCATAAGCAATCTGCACATGATCCAAACATATAATTTAATTACTTTTGTAATCTTAGCCTGAATAAGTGCCAATGTTATAAAATCCTAAAATGGTCATTAAGCCATCCAGCCAGCACATTTGATTTGACAACTCCCTATATTCATGAATAGGTTTGACAAAGTTCCCAAACAGCAGATAATTTCAGCAAAATTGTGGCATGACCAGTTCATGTTGAAGCTACTTATGCTCAATTACATCATAAAATGGAGCATCTGGACAGGCTTCAGCGTGTTCTCCCCAGTCTCGACTGACAGACCCCTAACTTTTCCTTCTTAGGAGAAACCATCCTGAGGTTTTTGGTGTTGCTTACATAAACATTGTCATCCTTTTAACATCTTCTGATCTTTTGTAAAAATGTTACAGTTGTTCAAAGGTTGTAAGATCCAAGTTAGCTTTAAATTCAACTCCAAAAGTCAGATAATATAAATGCATATACCTTTATGGTTTATATCTCTTAGTCTGATCATATCAGAAGGTCTTAACAATTTGTTGGCTTCAGAGTCTGTGAGGAATATGTCTCTGAATTTAATTTCCTCAATATTCACTCATCAGCCCTTCAATGAGAACTCCCTGCTGCTGTCTTCCCCAGCCCCTCAGCCTCAACATTGCTCCATTTTTTGATTGTTACAATTAAAGAAAAAGACGAAGTGGGGGAAAAGCACAGACAAGCAAGCACAATAAAAGGAAAGCCTCAAGATGTGCGGTGTGGGTAACCTAATTTACCCAAGCACAACAGACAAACCACCTGTCAAAATCTGACAGTACTTGATGGAAGACGGTGTACAATGGATTTACATGTGATTGTGACATTGTTTTGTCTCTGAAAGACAAAAAGAAAGTTATTTATACCTCTCTTATGAATAATTTTTTAAGTCTCTAAAGGAAAAAAATCCCATTTGTTTTTCAACTATTATTTCCCTTATAATTTTTGTTTCTGAGATGATTTATAACATATTATATGCACAAATCCATTGGAAAGTTCCTGAATGTTGTTTACCTTATGTGCTCATATCTTTGAAAAGTAGAGAGAAATGTTATTGCAGATAACTGTTCCCTTCAGTTTTCTGGACACACAAATGCAGCGCCATAACGCTGGAGGCATGGGAATGCCGGCCGAGCCCCAGCAGCATCAGTGTCACCTCGGGGTGTGTAAGGGCAGGAGGGGACACCAGGACAGCGGCACAGCAGCGCCTCGGGGTCACGCTGTGCTGGGCTGCCAGTGAGCCCCAATTGCACACACACACAGCAGTGACTGGTCCCTGACCCGCCCTGGCCTCTTGGGCTCTCTCTGTCTCGGCTCAGCTGCCGGCACTGCTCTGACTCTTCTCCATCTGCCGGATCCGTAGGGGGAAGCACCGATGGGCAGAGGGAGTGGTGAACTGCCAAACTGAGATCAGCTCTCTGAAGGAGCTTCTTGTCAGGAAAGGAGGAAACCCCAGACTGTGTCATCTGCAAAGGTTTACTCTCACGGCCCAGCCAGTCCAGGCTCAGGGATGCTGGGGAAAACATGTGAGCCAATTTTAATTTGCCTCCTGTGAGTTTAGATTTGACCTAAAGCATGGAATAGCAAAGAACTCCAGCCCTGACATTTCAGCAGAAGAAAAACATAAATGCTGCCACTTCTCTGAGCCCAACTGCAGGCCTTCCACAAGGAAAAACTATAAAACATGAAGCTTTTTCCCATCTATTGACCTTGGGCTGTAAAGGACAATACTTCTTGCACCAGCTGCTGCACTGTGAATATTCAAGGCAGTTTTGAAAAGCCAGTTGCAGAATGTTTCAGTGAACCTGAAAAGCACAGTGTCTCTTTAGAGCACATCAGTAATGCAGCATAAATTAAGGTCTTTCCAATGAACTGGACTGAACAGTGAGAGGACCACGATAACGAGGTGAGATAGCACTAATTGTCTTTTCCAGAAGATATTTTACATTATCTTATATTTAACCTGGGAACAGTTGTAAGTCTCAATTTTTGTGTGTGAATTTTTGAGTCCTGCTAGAGATGAGAAGGACAAGTCTGAAGAGAGAATGTCACTTCAGCTACATATAAAACACTTGGGCAACTCCTTGAAATTCCTCAGGGGTCAACAAACAGTGCTGTTTAACAACTCTGTCAGCAACATGAACAGAGGGACTGACTGTATCCTCAGCAAGTTTGCTGACAACAAGCTGTGTGGTGTGGTCAACGTGCTGGAAGGAAGGGCTGTCATCCAGAGGGACCTTGGCAGACTTGAGAGGTGGGTCTGTGCCAACCTTATGGAGTACAAGGCAAATTGCAACGTCCTGCACTTAGGTCACAAATACAGACTGGGCAGAGAATGGATTGAAAGCAGGCCTGAGGAGAAGGACGTGGGGGATGTTGCTGGATGAAAATGTCAACATGACTTGGCAACGTGTGCTGGCAGCCCAGAAAGCCAACCACGTCCTGGGCTGCATCAGAAGCAGTGTGACCAGCAGGCTGAGGAGGGAGATTCTTCACTCTACTCCATTCTTCTGAGACCTCACATGGAATACTGCATCAAAATCTGGGCCCTCAAGATGAGAAGGATGCAGACCTGTTGAAGCAAGTCCAGAAGAGGTACACAAAGATGATCTGAGGGCTGGAACACCCCTTCCATGAAGACAGGCTGAGAGAGTTGGGGCTGTTCAGCCTGGAGAAGAGAACGCTACAGGGAGACCTCAGAGCACCTTTCAGTACATAAGGGGGCACTGCAGGAGAGCTAGAGAGCGACTTTTTACAAAGGCATGTAATCATAGGACAAGGGGTAACAGCTTCAAACTGAGAGAGAGTTCAAGGCCAGGCTGGATGGGGCCTTGAGCAGCCTCATCCAGAGAAAGGTGTCCCTGCCCATGGCAAAGGGGTTAGAACAAGATGATCTTTAAGGGCCCTTCCAACCCAAACCATTCTATGAGTCTTTGGTCCTTCATGAGCAACTGAACTTCCTGCACAGTGGCCCAAGGACTTAATCTCACCTGGAGCCTCCAGGGTGGGCTCCCCTGTATGCTCAAGGACCTCTTGTGTTTTGGCCCCTGTTAAATGGGGACAGTAAAAAAAAATCAAATAGAATTATTATTAAAAAATTAAAAGATGAAATTATGAGAGTATCAATCAAACATATGAGTCCTTATGAAAAGAGTTTCCTGGCTCAAAAAAAGAAGGGGTTTGTGGGCTGGGGAACTACTGAGCCAGGGCACACCTGCTCCTTAGTGCCAAGGTGAGGGCCAAGAAGCTCCTACTGAAGGCAGTTTCACCCCCAGATGAGTGCTTTTTGTAAGGCTTTGGAAAGATTACAAAAACCCAGAAAGTACAGCAGAAAGCTGGTAGCTACTGAGTTTGGGATAGGGGGCATTTTTCTGCGTTTTTGTAAATTTTGAAAGGGTGATCAACACATCATTTATAAAAATATTGGATCAAATATAACGAAACTCAGCTTGTGTTTGCTCTAAACAACTTCAATGATGTCTATGGATTGACACTAGTAACCATAAATAGAACTTAAACATATATTTCACTATTTATTTGCACTCCAATGAAAGAAATAATTCCTTACAGTAGAAGAGAACAAAAGGCAGGCTCCCCTGCCTATTCATTTGTTTTGACATCTTTTGAAATCTTCTCTCAATATATTTTTATTGACTACATGTATTAACTGATATTTGCTACAGAAGAACAAGAGAGAATCTGACATCAAATCCATAGCAGTGAGCTACACAGACCATGAGATGAGATTCCTGACATATCCGTTGACTGGACTGAATACGTCAACTGTGAAAAATGGTTGCTACCATTTGAAAATATAGATGACTGTTCTCCACTTTTAGAATTATATCCTGCAGTCACAAGTATATTTTGAAAAGGCAGAATTGAGATGAAGCTAGGGTAATTTATCAAGCAATCAAACTATATTCCAGTGGCCAAACATTTTACAAAGGAACTTTCCTGGTTTGAAATATTTATAAAAAATGAATCTTCTGATATACATACCTACAGGGAAAAAAAACCCCAACAAAATGCCGCATAAAAGAAACAAAGCCCCTTAAATAAAATACTATGACAAAAACTAAAAACTCTACATTTCTAACTAGTATCTTAAAACATGACATGTTTTAGGACAGACATACAAACAAGCCAGATATTTTCCCCATCCAAAAAAATTGTTCTCCATCTTAGCTTGGAAGAGTACCTGCACACCTAAAAGTTTCCTAAAGTCTTTCAACAGATCTAAGCTTCTAAACTTGATTCTCTCATCATCACCTCAGAAGTCCTGATCTCAAGAATTTGTGCCATCTAAATGGAGAACTGACACTTTTCTTTCTACCTTTGAGCCTCTTATAAAACAGAGTGCCTTTTGTTTCTGTTCTAACACCACAGTTATTCTCATTTTCAACTCCATTTCCAAATACTTTCTTGCTTTTAACATTTGCCAGTGTTTTTAAATTTAGTTCCTAAGAACGGCCTTTTGTTATCTTCTCAGCCAGAATCACTCTTTGCTTGTCCACCCAAAGTTTCAAAGAAAGTTACTTCTTTCAACTCATCTATCTCAATACGAGAAAAAAAAAAGATTTCCCCCTTCCTAGAAAAACCTGGACTTTATCTACAATCATCCTGTATCACATCAGAGACTGGACCTGAATTTTACTCTTCTTTAAAGTCTCAGATAACCCAGAATAAAAGCCAACGACATGCTTCTTAACACAAAGGGCAAGGCTTCAGATTGCAACATTTGATTCAAACGTCCTGAAATAGTTTTAGTGGGGATAAATGCCTAATCCAACAAAAACAGCATTCTGACTACTCACCAAATGTCAGATTTTGTATTATATCCCTGGTGCTTCAGTACTTCTGGACTCATGTAGTATGGTGTCCCAGTAAAAGTAGTTGCAAGATCACATGAACCCATCAAAAGACAAGAAACTCCAAAGTCTCCTAAAAATATCAGTAGAAACAACAATTTATTAATATAAATATATATCTATTCACATAATTTTTTTTTTATTGTTAGACAAGATAAAATGACTGTACATCCAGAAAATTCTGCTAGTATTTAAAAAAAGGGGAAAAACAATTGTCTGTAATTCTTAAAAATAAACAGTATAATATCACAGAACAATGTGGGTTTGAAGAGGCTTCACAAGGTCTTCTGATTCAAACCCCTTCCTCACAGCAAGTTAAATGGGGCTGCTCAGGTCCAGGCCCAGCCAAGCTTGAAGCATCCTCAAGGCTAGAGACCTCACTGCCTCTCATGTGTCCGACTGTCAAATAAATGTTTGACTACAAATCAAAATGCTATTTCAGACATGATTTTCTTTAAATCTCCTTATTGACAAAATGTCTGCTGGACTGTTCTATCACATGAAAATATATCTTTAAAAAGTATGGAAATCTCACCGATTTTAAGAAGATTATCTTTCAAAAATATATTCTTGGCTTTCAAATCCCTGTGAAGTATCCGTCTGGAATAGAAAAGGAAATTCAACCTCATCCAACTGGAAGCATTCAGAATCACGTATTAAATATTTCAGTAATTTAACTTCAGCCCTTTTCAGAAAGGCCAGCCCACCACTGCTGCAGTCTAACTCTGCCAGGGACAATCCATGGAGGATGGCATTGAGGAGCTTCATATACACACAGAGAGGTACATTCACAGGCACCCACACGCAGGGTGAGAGCCTAAGCAGGATAATAAAAATGTACCTGGGGATCCCAGCTTAACAATATAGATATAGGCATAGCATGAGCTGCAGAGGAAGGGAGAAAGGCAAGTCTTCCTATCTGACTCGTCTTAAAAGCATTACAACTTATTTTCTGCCAGGAGAATGAGATGTCTCACAAGAGAATAAGGGATGAGAGGAACAGCAATAAGAGCTTCTCAAAGCTAAGAGAAGACTCCTTCAGAGCAAAAGCATTACTTCAAAGACAAATATGTATATAGCCTAAGCTAGTAGTTCAATTTTTTACAGTAACTGCATGGAAGATGAAAGAACTTTACAAAGACAAAGATGAAAAGGAAAATAAACAGAACAATTAGCTTTTACAGACTTATTTTTCCATCAGAGTTTGAAAAAAACATTCTAAGCTACACACCACGTAAGGATATACAGAATCTTCGTAATTTCTATAAATCTTACATGCCCCTTAGAAAAACAAAATATCTCTGCAGTATACAAAAAATATTCTCAATAATTCTTGTTAATAATGCTTCCAAAAGCATTGTTCCCTACAACCTCAACTAAACTAGAATTCATTCACTTTTGAAATGATTGCTAACACACAGGATTAGTCATCAGCTCTGCGCAGGAGGAGGTTAGAATAGCATTTGGTACATACTGAGTACAGAAACTGTATTTGCTAACAAAAATACAGTTGTCATTCAGCCATTTAGATCATGTAAAGAAACTGATGCTCTAAGATTCTTGAGACGTGGGCAGGAAAAACAAATATAATACTCAATTTTAATTTTTTTTTGAGCAATTCTCAAGTATTATCTCAAATTTGAATTATTAAAGTCTTAGGCATTGACATAATGAAATTATTTCCAAAATCATTTCTATATTAAGATTAGAAAATATGCATTCTGCAGCACAATTTAAATATACAATTTTGTCCACAACTCATTTGAAAATATTTTTTGGGAGAAAAAAATATGCAATTCAATATACTCAGTTCACAAATGGGAAAAAACCATGAAAAATAATGCTAGAACTCATTGCAGTATGTACATAGACTGGGCATGAAAAAGAAACATTTCTATTTTTATGGGTCAAGGAAAAGAGTTCTTCATGCTTCTTATAGCAATCTTTTTTCACTTTTTTTTCTTTCAATTTTTTGTCCTGAAAGTAATGCCTTTACTTTCATTAGAAAAAGGTTTGCACATTGGGGAAAAGGAAAGTTTTATTCAGTACGCCTCCACCCACGTTTATAAAATATTGTTTATAAATAATTTGTTCTCTATTTGACAACTTCTGTGAGCAATACGCATACACTCATATATTATATCACTAAGGAAATTAAACTAAGGTGATATTTATTATTCTTCCATAAGTATATATATGTATACACACACACACACACAGTTTTACAGAAATCCTGTGTTAATTTAGATTCATAAGGACTATCCTTATCATTCATCACACAGATCCTTTCAAAGAACTTGCTTTCACTGCATTAAATTATTCGTGCATAGTGTTTCTGAGCATTGGTGGGTTTCAACGTTCTTTTAAAAGTACTCCTTTATAGAAATAAATATAACCACAGAATTTCTGAAGCTGAAAGTTTCCTGAATATCTATTATTTTAATAACAGGTATCTTGAAGTATAAAAATGATCCAGAAAGCTTTCAATAGCATATTATTTGAAAAGGAGATGAAAAGATGTTTGGGTCACATCAGTTTGAATTACAGTGTAACACCAACATAATTTTGCAACATATCGATGAAAATGTTATGTATTTTATTTGCATTACCAATAATTACAAGATGTTTTCATATATTAATATGACTAAGAAATATTTGAGGTGATTTTTTTGAGCTTTCCGTGATGATATCTCTCACTTCAATGCAACTTATTCTGCCATGATATGTCAGAAGATAAACATGGTACCAGCTGAAACCTTACCTGAAAAGACTACTTTAATACTAGTCAGAAATTAATATCAAGCCTGCACTGTAAATCCAGTTAAAGAAAGAGAGCAACTTTTTTATTGTAGGGAAAGACAGACCTATAAAGGCAACACGCATTAACTGGGCTCCAGCAAAACTTTACTTGATGGACACTGAAGTGGTTATTGAGTGGTTATTTTGGGTAGAAATTAGCACTTAAAGACAGTTTCAAATCCGGGCTGTAAATATACCCATATCTGTGTTTTGTAGAGTAACTGCTTATTGTCTCATAGTCATAAAAGAACAAGATAAGCCCTGAGCAGTGGGCAGCCTCCTTGAATGAAGCTTTGCCTGCAACAGAATGAGCTGCAAGTGAAGCTGAGTGGAGCTGAAGTATATTACTGCTGCGAAATCATGAGCAATTAATTTCTCTTTCCTCTAGCTGAAGAACTCTGCAGAGGAGTAAGAGGTTCTGTGTAAATCTGAACTCCATATTATCTGCTGTTTGCATAAAGAGCAACCTTATAAAAATCTGTGTTCATAAATTCTTCATAAAGATTAGCAAAATGATGGGTAACATAATGGTCAGCCTTATTCAAATCGAGGTTAAATGAATCAATGGCCTCATTGCCTGCTTGCTGTGGGATTAATTTTGTGCACAGACATGCAATGGGCTACGTGTACTACGAGAGACTAAAGGATGGTTAGATGCTGAAGGTCTCCATCTAGATCAGACCACCGAACTGTGTTGTCTCTCTTTTACTTCTCCCTTTGTTTATATCAAAGACAGATAAGGATTGAATCTGTTTATTTCTAGATAACTTTGTTTTCAAGTTTCAAATTTAAAAAAAAAAAATTAGATTAAGTTTCCAGCATAAAAGTTTTCAAAAAGTGTGGAAGTTCAATTAAAGATGTGCAAGAAGGACAAGTGAATAGTCTATGTTTAAAACCATAAATAATAATTTTTGCTGCTCTGGAAAAAAAACTCCCATCCACAGCAGCTGAGATTTCTTAGGAATGGCATGGGGAAGGACCGACCCACAGGTTGTAAACACTTCAAGCTCCTAATTCTAGGGAAAAGCTTTCTTTGCATTAGAACATAATTCAAACATATACTACAGCTTTTTTCCATGTCAGTAGAGAAGAAATCATGCATGACTTCTCTATACAGAAACAGAGGGTTGTTATTATGTTTTAGTATTTTAAATTTCTGTAGGTAGTTTTAAATTCTTTTAAGCCTAACCTTTTCCATTTAAGCTATCGTTTGACTCTATACTAATAAGAAAAAGGTTAAATTTTGTAACGTACATACAGCCAAATAACACAAAATACAAATAAATATATAAATGTTAAAATTGTCAAGTTATTCATAAGTGTCTGGAGAGGTACTATTAGCTATGATCGAAAAGAAGAAAATGAAAGGCTGTTTGGAAAATCAAATTGCTTTAAACGGAGAATTAACTGACTTTTCAGGAAACCAAATTTTATATACATATTTACCAAATTAAGTTTATTTTTAGGATCTTATTTGATTTTAAAGTTTTGTTTGAGAACAAGTAGAAGACAAGTAAAATAGAGAGAAGAGTAGACAAAAGGGACACATGGGAAAAACAAGAGATAAAAGAGGCATAAGGAAATGCAGAAAATGAAAGACAGAAAGAATAACTCACAGCATAAAATAAAATAGTTCCTTTGGAAAGGGACCTACAATGACCATGAGTCCAAATGCAACGTTTATATTATTATTCTGCATTATTCTGCACAAAGCATCTTCTAAACAAAAATGTTAAAGAAAGGATTTCGCCAAAAGGGGACTTTCCAGGGTTCCAAAACTTTTAATGATAAGTCGTTAAATTGAAGTTCAAGAGGGGAAAAAAACCAAACCTCACTGATAGTTAAGTTAAATTGTCAGGATTTTTATTTCCATTTCCCTCTGTCCTTTTGGTCTGAGGTGAATGCTGAAGAGGCACAGCATCCCAAAAGAGTTCTCTTCATGTCCTCCCATCACTGGAAGGGCAGCATTTCATGTACAAGTCCTAAATAAATTGGCATTTAGGAACAAAAATGTTCTTGCACCTTGGACAGCAATTCACTCTGCCCTTTTCCCTCTACAGTCTGACACTTGCAAAAACTCATTAGGCATCCATTAGTTTAGGTCAAACACATCCTACACACTTAACTTCAGTTCAACTCAGGAATGGTTGTTCTTGATGACAGGTGACCTCTCTACTTACTGCTCAGTTGCACCTAAAATTCAGGCAAGCAAATTTTACCCAAGCCCTGCAAAGGATGATGCAGAAAAAGGACCAGACAGGCATTGTACATGTCCAGCACACTGGAAACAAGGGAAATCTTTCCATCACTGCAGTCAGCCTGCCGAAATCACACTGCAGACAAGAGCTACACTCCTGGAGATGACCAGGTAGGCATTCATCTATATACACTATCCCTGCTCCAATCATGTGTGATCTCCTCATATCTGGATGACCTGCAGTAATTTTTTACGTTAATCTTTGATGTGATGTTAAAAGTGATGTCTCTTTTCAAAGAATGCATGTTTGTAACTCCACTGATTTTACTGGGAGTCCATCAAGCATCTCTATTGGATGCTTCACAGTAAATATGTGCAGGACATGCTTCTTGACTCCCCTTTAAAAAGATGACTTTGTTTTAACCTTTTAATACATTTTCTTCTAACAATATTGAACTGTTTGTACTGTGCTCCATCTTCCATTTGGCTCTTAAAAAAAGTGTCTAATGCTGAAAGAAAGACATCTACCATTGTGCTGCTAAAAGATACAATGTACAATGTCCCTGCAGGATAGGTAATTAATTACACTTGAGGCATCTGACATGTACTAACTACAATAGTGTGGTGAACAGAACTTTCATTTCTGTTTGAGTACCTCCAACTAGTCAGTAAGTCCATTCACTCCCCTCCCAAGCTAAATGCTCTCATATCAAATGACTGTACCTTTCAT
Organism: Pachycephala philippinensis; assembly: GCA_013397055.1. Classification (NCBI taxonomy): domain Eukaryota; kingdom Metazoa; phylum Chordata; class Aves; order Passeriformes; genus Pachycephala; species Pachycephala philippinensis. The sequence continues at coordinate 654,062 of VWZT01003234.1, read as the reverse complement.
GCATATAGTTGACTCCGAGTAACAACTGTATAAACCAGTCTATTACTTGACTTTGAGTGAACATCTTCCCAGAATCTTTGTACTCTTGAATTTTAAAGTCTAGATCTCCACCCTGAAAAATATCACAACATATTTGTACATTTAAAGTAAGTTTTCAAAATGCTATCTCCTTCATCATAGTACAGGACCCCACTTCTTTAGACCTTCAGGCATCCTATCATGTAGGTCTGTAAAATCAATATATGCACGTGAATTCTGAACTCCACCAGCACCAAAAGCATAAAAAAGTGAGGATCAAAATGGTATCAACCAGTCTGGCTTCGTAGTTTTCTCTTTGTGTTAAACAAGATCATCAAAGTTTCCAGCTGTTCTTACTTCATGTCATCCAACTTCAGCATCCGAGCTGCTCACCCCAAATCTTTATAGTCAACACACAGGAACACACACCTGTATAGCGCAATTATCTCTGCCATCCAGTTGCCTGCCTTAGGAAGGCATGGATCATGCTGTAGAAACGCTGTTTCTCTGCAAAGATTTATGATGAGGGCCTACATTGACTGGTTAATATATAGACACCCAGGTAAGTAAAATTAATCTGTCACCATCAGTCTAAATAAGTTAATAAATTTGAGAAAAGAATTTCCACTCCAGTCAAACATTGCACAGTCAAGAGACACTCATTTATTATAATAACCATGTCAGCATCAAAGACATCATGCTGTTCTCTTAAGAATTACAATACAGTCTCTTTAATTATGATACTTTGCCCTCTTTAAAACTCATTTTTGCCAGAAACAAAGCAGACTTAAAGCCTCAAGAATATGTAGCATGTGTTATTGTGATACTCCATTAAAACAACAATTGATCTTGAAGTAGCACTAGGAATGGAACAACAGGACACACAGTAGGGAGTGTCAATAAACCAGAAAATACATCCAGAAAAGGACTGCTTGAAAACCATAATCCAGATATTTGGAAATATCAGTTGCACAACAATATGATGAAAAAAGATTTTGAGGAGACTTCCAGGAAAACCATTATTGCTCAAAAATACACAGATGGTGGTCAGCTGATTGTTTATCCAGTTTATAAAATAAATTCATTTTGTCTACAAGAATGCACACACATTAATGGTAAGCAACATGCTGAGGTAACTAATCCCAGAGCAAAGGGACTGTGAGTGTGATTACACTCTAGTGACTGATTACCTTACATCAGGACAGCTCATTTGCCATAAATCATTACTTTCACATTGTACATTCTGCATAAAATCAGAAGTTTTATGTGCCATATACAAGAAACTATTTCACCTGTACAATTGTACCAGTACCATCATTTCCCATCATCAACCCTTTATTCCTCTGCACTGTTGACTCTCACCATTTTGTGATGTCTCCAGCATTTCTTGTTTTTCTGTTCCTAACACCACAGTGCTTCATACTGCTGCTACAAAATAAGCAGATTCTGTCCTTGCAGATCTATACATTCATGTGCTTCTGACATGAGTTTACAGCAATTTCTATGGCCTTTCTGGTTCTAAGTTACAACATTCAAAAGTGAGTGTGTTAAAGCAAATCTGTTTTGTCATCTATCAAAAATGTCTTCCCTGACAATGTCCTGCAATTTTTAAATTGAAATGTTTGAATTATCTCATTCACTAGGGAAGGGAAAATGGGTTCAGCTCTCCATCTGCTGCCCTGCTGCAGCCCAGAGAGAAGCTCTTCTGGGAACTTGGAACTCTCAGCAGCTGCTTCCCCTTTGCAACTCCAAATGTTCAGCAGCTTCCCCCCGGTTGCTTGCAGCAGAGAAGAGGAAGGAAAGAAAAATTGTTGCTGGGTACTCCATTGCATGGCAACCAGATGGGCTGTGCCTGAATCTACTCACGCACCTCAAAAACAATGAGTCATTATTATAAAATAAACTGTTCCAGACAGATGCCCCAGACCATCCAGAGCCCAGGACTAAGGGGGTGCTCAAACATGTGTCAGCTGGCTGCTGGCCTCAAGGGACTGTGTGCTATCCAGGTGAGGACAGATGAAGTGCAGCAGGCTCCAAACACCGTTTCTCCCTGTCCCAATGTGTCCCCTCTCACAATAACACATCGCCATGAAAAATGCAAAGAAAAGTAAGCACAGGACCTACAGAGTTAGGGCAGTGAATACTCTGAAGCTGAGGGACAATTCCTGCAAGAGGTCTAAGGAGAACAAAAGCACTTGAATAATGCACTACATGTGCCCTCACATAACTGCATAGCTTTTTACCTTCAAGCAGGGAAAAGTGTTCTCAATGCCCTACAATTAATTTAACCTTGATTTTGTGTCTAAGAAAAAGAAAACAAAAACACATCATAAAACACTGCTGAAATACTGCTGTTTTGAAACTCTGAAAAAATTTGTCAACTCAATTTAGCATTTTGGAAGGTCAGTATAATGAAATTCATAAGGAATTCAACAATTTAACAAATCAGGTACATATGGAGTTTCCAAGCTGCAGTTTCTATTTAAATATCAAGAGTATCAAACACACCAGTAAATTATTTAAAACAGCTTAGCATCTAGAGCTGATAACGTGAACAGGCATTGACTGCTTTAGTTATTCCTTTTGCTCAGATTTCCTTAGCATATGTGTACTCACATCACAGCTGAGACCGCAGTCAAGAGACATAAATAATTGTCTGGGGGAAAGTACAACCAGTTCTGGCTTATAATATATTAAAATGATGTAACTTTTAAAGTAACTGCCTTGTAAAAACTGTATTTTATTGAAGTCCAATTTGTACTACAAAATGAAATCCAAGATTCATTAAGGCACTTTTGTTTGAAATCAGTCTTAGCTGATAATGTTTATATTACCCATAAGATCTTGAATTGAGGAAAGTGTCTAAGAAGCTCAACAAGTAAGATCAAAACAGAACACATAAACTTCTTTTCCATAATTTTGATTGAATTCAGTTGTAATAAAAGATGTCAAGCTGAGCAATGGAGACCAATGTTCCCTGTTCTTCTTTCACAGGACAAGGTATAGCACGGGGCAGCTGCACTGGAGGCTCCCTCTCTGCCACTCATGCAAGAATGAACAAAGCACCGTGGCTAATGAATAAGTCACAGCACTTTGGAGAAAACAGAATAAAGCTCAGGGGGGTAGTTCCGTTTCCATGCCAACTTAATGTGTGCTCTTTTTTTTGAGTCTGCCCAAGAGTACCAATTACTGCCAATCTGGTAATTATTCTATGCATGAGAAACTGAATGTACTAGACCTCCAAACAAGGATCAGGTAGCACTACATTTTTCTCATTCTCAATTTATGCATGATTTAAATAGGCATCTTTTAGGTCAAAAGACCCAAATCCCACCGCATACAAAGGGAGGTTATAGATAAGTAAATACAGAAGTGTAGCTTCTGGAAGTACTCCCACTAAAATAGAAAAGAAACTTTATAGCAATGTGTGCAACTTTGCTTTGTACTTTTCCTCGTCTGAATATTCAATGAAATCTACTGCAATGGCTTAAATGCAGCGATACCACAGAACGTGTCCTTTGGGAAAAAGTCAGAAGCACATCTCATGGGGTCCAGTATCATCCTGACCTCACCTAGCAGACTCAAAACTGAAAAGATTCAGTGCATAGCCAGTGAATCCATTTCCTCTTCCTTCGTTTGCCTTGCTCTACTACATTCTCATTTGTTTGAGGATGTGACTCCCAGATCATAGGGTAACTCTGTACCAAAACATTTTCATGCAGGGTAGTTTATATTGCCTGCATAAATAACCCCAAAACTCCAAGGAGTCATGCTTGTGATTGCTCTCCTATCATGCTCTTTTTTATTCACCTCTAACTTTATGCCAAATGAACAAAAAAATTTTTAAAAAGAGAGTAAAAAGCAGTGGATAGATAAAAGATACTCAAGTGCTGCTGAAACAGGTTCCTTTATTCCTGCATGTTTAACTGATCTGGTATTGGGCCACTTTGTACTGCTAGTAGGGAGAAAATTATGAGTGCATGGGAATAGCTGGACCAGATTAGAACAATCCTTCAGTTCTGAGCTTCTGGATTTGACAATATTCTCAAACCCCAGCTGTCAGACATTCAGGGAATGGCACAAAAAGCTTCTGCATGGGTGTTAAAATGGTATATGAACAAATACTCAGATTGTATCACAGAATTGAACATTTCAGATTTAATTTCTAAATATCCCAGCAATAAATATGCATTTAACTGTCATCAAAGAAAGCTTCCAAGGAAGAAATAACTAACAGGAATGGCACTTGTTTAATTATTCCCATGAAAGCTACATTCTTGAAGAAATGGGATCAGTTAAGTCAAATTTGATTTGTGGACAGGTAACCCAGTAGTCTAAGTTCATTATCTTCCAAAGCATTTCAGCATGTCTAGCAGAGCACAACTGAAGAGTTTGCTTCACAGTTTCATTAAAAGATCCCTTTATGTACGACAGATTTTTTTTGAAAGAGCATATCTATATTTAATGCAAAGTAGACACTTGTTTTATATAAACTACTAAAAAACTGGCTTAAATATGTTTAAATTCTTATTTGAAACCTTTAAGACAGATTTCAGCAATATGTTCTTAAACCAAATGCTGGAGTCAAAAAATGAATGACAACTATACTGTTGAACATCCTGCTTAAATATTTGTTGTATCCACTACACTCTGATCTTTGACTCACACTGTTTTTCATTTTATAAAGCCAATGTTCCTGCCAAACCCATCATCCCTGTGATCAGGCTTCAGCTTCTTGTAATCCCCTCCAAATCACAAGTCAGTTTTCCCTTGCTCATTTATACCAGATTTTATATCATGCCCCCACACCCTCAATCTCAATCTCTCTCACCTATCAGCAGCACACGAGTGCTCCAACCTTTCTGAGTTCTCCCACAGATCTGGCAGTGTGTCTGCATTTAAGCTTTTCTTGTAACACTTATAACACCAAATGAACTTGCACTTAAAATTACCTATTTCTTCTTCTGTGGTTTGTTCATCTGTGAGTCTCATATGAGCAGATAACATTCCTTATCTGAAACGAACACACCTAACAAGCAGCAGGTGGTGCCACAAGAAACAAATAAAGACTAAAGTTCAAACTAAAACATTTTATAAAATGGCTTCTTAGAAGACCCTGTTTTAATACACACATCCTGTCAAATTTCTTCAGTCTCACCTCACAATATTCAGTGATAATGCAGAAAATATCTCGCTCCACAAAGCTTGCATAAAATTTGACAATGGCTGGATGGTCTAATTTGGAGAGTAGTTGTGCTTCCAGATTTGCTTCAACTGTTTCATTAGGCTTTAGGTTTCCAACAGAGATTTCCTTTAGGACTTTTCTAGAGGGGAAAAAAAAAAAGAAATCTTTATATTAATAAAACCAGAAAAATATAAAAATATGTAACATTTAAAATCCCATCAAAATTTCCTTATATGCAAAACAGTAACATTGACCAAATATTGGCAACATGAAATGATGAGGCAAATATGGGTAAACAAAGAGAATGCATTAAAAATCAAACAAACATGCTAGTCACCATATATATAAAGCAACATATTAAAAATACTGTTTTGAAATATTTCTCCCACTAATTACCTACTGCACTGTTTTCTTCATAACATGTTTTCAGTGCTATGGATTACTGTGTAATAACAAACATAAATAAAAAATGAAATCTAAGTGATTTCAAACCCACTCAGAGCATATGGTCAAGATTCATATATGAAATAAGGAGTAGCAAGAAAGTGCATTTGCAGCTTCTGCCCAAGTCTCTCCATGGAGGCATGAGAAAAATCACAGACAATAATATTTCTGTGCCTGTTTTTCTGGTGATAAACTCAGGCTATCCATTTTTTTTTTTTCCTAAAGACCAGCCTGTCCTTCACCTGAGCACATAAGTGAAAAGCACAAATCTAGATTTGGGGCTGGAATCTAATTATACTGTTTCAATGAATTCTAACCCTTTAGTATCTAACGTTTGTTTAGGGGGACCCTAAATCCCCTGGAAAAGGCTGGGAAAATGTAGGAATTTTTCATATTCTTCAACCTTAACATATGAATGTGCCATAGGAAAATTTGTAGTTCAGAATTTTCTCTATACAGAAGCTGGAATAGGGCAGCTTACTGTTAATTTGACCTGGAAAAACCCTTCAGTGCAGGGCACTATAACAAAGCATATTTTGCTAAGATCTTCCTGATTAAAAGTTTTAAAACGACAATACAACACATTCCATTTATTTTACCAGTCACTGAGGAATAGATCAGAGTTCTTTTCTGAAGGAGATATTGAAGACTATTAGAGAATATAATGTTTTTTACTGAAACAAAGTGATGAATTTCCCCAAACTTTTGAATACATGAAAGGCAAGTTTCAGATTGAAGGGATGCTTCCACAGTGCTTTTAGTAATTTCCCCATTCAATAGAGCATGGCTGTAAAGTTACAGGAGTTAAACGTGACAGTGATAAAACTACAATAATTCACATTATCTAAGGGGGAAAAAAAAAGCTGTGTTTCTTCATAAGAAAACATCTTCCTAAATCTGAACCATCAGTTTCTGACTAGCAACGTATGAATTTTCACATAAACTTGCCTAATCCCCATCAGGAATTGTGATGGAAAAAACATGCCCTTTGATCTGTTTGCATCTCTGCAGACAAGCTTCATGGAACGCAGACAGGTAATACCTACTGCAATCTCCTCATCTCCAGCTGACGTGGGTCATTACTCCTTCCTTCATAAAAATCATGTCACAGAACTGACAAACAGGATGAGTCCTTGTTAAAGACCACTTAATACAAGTTTCTTGTATACCCAAGACAGCAATAAAAGCCTGATGTTTTGATGTGAAGGGACAGCTTGTCATCTTAGTCACTCAGTGATCTTAATGCTGTCATCAGCTGTCAGACAGGATGACAGGTGTTTTTCTTATTTAAATTAATTCCCAGAAGAAGAAATCAAGAAAACATACTTTTTGTAAATAAGGTATTGGTTTTCTGCAACACAATTCTAATTCATACCCACAGCTGGAAGACATTTGCTTCTAGAAATAAAATTTTTGGATGCAATCGAGATTAGGCATATCTGCATGCCTCTGGTATATGCGTGTACCGTGTCTGTATGTAGATAAGGTTTGATTTTACTGCATTAAATATGAAGAAAGTAACTAGACTTCACACTTTCTGCAAAGCTTTTGATAATATCTTAGCAAATACACTTAAAAATTTAAAATATGTACTAAACAAACTCTGTGTTAATTAAGTATTGACAAAGAAGTTATGTCAGATTCTCAGAAGCCTCACAGAGAAAACGGAGAAGTCTCCAGATCTGAAGTGGCTCTTTTCTGTTAACTTTAGAAGAAAAACAAGGAAGATAAAAGTCTTCAGCCTAGATAGAAATTCATCTATATAAATTAACTACACTTTTCAATACATAAAACACCTAAGGAGTGCTTAAGTTCACCCTACCCCATTTCAGTATTTACACAAGTAAATTCTACCCAAACAGACACCTAAAATAGGCACATTCTGTGATTTATATGGCTCCTAAGATAACTCAAATTTGGCATCCGTGGTGATGACAAATAGGCTGATAGATCCACAAATAAAAGGTTAGTAATCATTAGAAAACAACCAACCTCTCTTAGCTAAACCATCCTGACTGCATCTTCTCTCTACCAATAACATCCAGCTCTACATTTTGAAGGAGACAAAGGGTCTCTGTTTCCACGATCCAACCTGCATTTTATGGCTGGCTTATAATAAAGAGTGAGCCATCACTGCTCATAATTCAGACATGGTACTTGCAGATCATCTGCTGAAAATCTGCCTGCATTGTGTTACTTAATTATTTTTTGTAAACTGTTTGAAGTATTTTAAACTTTTTGAAGAGTGTTACACAAACATTTATTCTGGATATTGGGAATAACAGCCTCTGTTGTTAAGATTTTATCAAGACTCCATCTGGAGTATACAGATCCACCTGAAAGTCAAGTTTCTTCAAAAAATCTGCCTCTGCATTTTCTGCCACTTAGGTTCAAGTATTAAGCAGGATTTAAAAGGCCTAAAGCTGTTTGCACGAGCTAATAAATCTCAGATTTACTGTATGAACAAAGAAAATAGAGATCTAGGTGGCATATACAGAAAACCAGGTAAACCCACTAAAATGTGGATATCCTCCAAATACAATACTTAACTACCACTTCTGATATAATTCTAAATGTGATACTCTAATTTAAATTTAAATATTATTATACTTTGACTTAGTGTAGAATACAGACACATAAGCAGATCATAGAATTGTTTAGATTGGAAATGGCCTTTAAGATCATCGAGTCCAACCACAAACCTCACACTGCCAAGTCCACCACTAGACCATGTATCTGAAGATAAAATGTCAATGAACACACAATTAGAAAACTTTATTATAGAAGTGCTAGCAGATATCTTAAACACAGAACAACAGCCTCTGGATTTTAACTGTGTGGAAAAAAAACTTCAGCCTTGCATTCAATCAGTAATGGAAACACACTTTGAACTTTATCTTGAACTGACCACAAATGAAAGAGTCTTGTAGTGAAAGAATTGGTATCTGAAGAACAAAAAAATCCAACTGTCACCAGGTACATGCATCCTGGAGGAAGCTGGGTCTGGTATAGGTAACAACATCCATCTCTTCAGGGTTGGAAAATAACACGAGATAAGCCCACACCCACTCCCCAAAATACAGAAAGCAACATCCCAGCCTCCGCAGTGCCCACGCCTCAACAGGCCCACACCCCTCCCCTGGGAACGCTTTCTCTGGGAACACCTTCTGATTCTAATTGGCAAAACCTTGCTGCCTTGTGTTGTCACACTTTGAAAAGCAGCCAAGCCAGCACATTGGGTCTGAAAGCACAATAACAGGGAGCAAGTGGGGCTAAAGAGAGCAAGACTCAAAGCAACAGAAAAACAACCACGAAGCGGAACCCTCCAGAATACAGGCACACAGTGGGAATCCCTTTTTGAGCTTTACTAGTGACTGACAATACACCACAGCAGTGTTTATCTCAGTCTATTTGCACTGATCTAAAATTGAACGTTTTACAACCCATCTGGTATTTGTTTACATTGGTGACATACTTTATTATTATATAATTTGGTTTATTGGATCAAATGCAATTCTTAAAAGGCAGTGTTTCTCAAAATGCACTCGGTTTATTGAGTAAACTGCAATATCAATTATTGCCTAGGTACATTTGCTTGCTGAGAAGGAAGTAAAAGAAATATAATTCTTTTAATGCCAAGAATAAATAGGTCTGATAAAACAACAGAAAAATTGTGATCTAGGAATATATGATCAAAATTTGAAGTTTGTAATTAAACAGAAACTTCATTTTACACAGGCAGTTTTTCAGTTAAGTGCAGTTAATTATAATTTCATTTAGGTTTTGAGTTGCCAAGATGGAGAGTTGTAGCATAACCCATCATCATGTGCTGTATTTCTATCCATGCTGACCTTTGTAGGACTACCACTTCACCCTGGTAACTCCTCAGTACAAGAATCAGGTGCAATCCTGTAAAAATGCATCACCTCTTACTGGGTCTGTAACTGGATCTGAAATTGGTCACAAACAATAAAATTAAAGGAGTGCCTGTCTAATTAATGATGCCTTCTATTCTACTTATCAAATGGCAAGCAGAGAAGGTACAGCACTACAAATGGGGACCAAAATGAAGAAGAGGTGACAACCTTCAAGCAGAAAGTTTCCACAAAGCTTCTACGCCACGGAAACGGTCTGGGAAATTTGGTAACAAAGGCACCATGTGCCTACAGACAGGGTGAAGTCACCCACTGTTACTGCTTCTTCTTTCCCACAGTTTATACCTTAGCAACAAAAATTCAAATAGTCATTCTTTAAGTTTTATCCGTCATATTTGGAACATCGGTGTCTGCATGGTCAGATAGTTTAAAGACATTCATCCATCTGTTAGAGAAGGAGGAAGCTGGTGCAACCATGAAATACAAAAAGTCAGCATACACAAATCAGTCCTACCTAGAAGAATACTTGGCTTTAGCTAAGGAAACAAACACAGTAAATAAAGAGCACTTGATTTCTGTGGGAAAATCAAGAGGATTACCACACTTCCAGCGAAAAGCAAACAATAAGTGCTGTTTGGTATTCCTCCTTACATGTACAAACTTATTATCCAAAGCATTTCAGACCCAAGTATTACTATGTAACTTCTAAAATCAAATCTTGGGTTCCCATGCCCATTACAGATTTATTAGTCAAGCCACAACCCTCTTCAATCCAAAGTATCGCTGCATAGCTTCTTAAATCAAATGCTGCACTTCTTTTGTCGTCCCCCTGGACATTATTGACTTACTAGTAATGCCAGAACAGTCATCAGCAACTCGTTTTTTCTGTTCTCCAAACAGCTTATTCACACTGTTCATGAACATTCACAGACACTGAGAACGAATCCCTGAGTTAACCACTACGAATTCAATCACTATATGAGCACTGTAATTTCTACAGATGGATTAAATATAATTTCATTTTCTGAATAAGCACTTTAACCAATTTAACCTTGCTTTAATATCTTTGAATGGCGATGAGATTTCTTAAATTTGCAAGTGAAATGGATGATTCACTTTCCATTTCCATCAGCAAGTCACAATTATAGCACTTACAAATATTTTTCAAGATGCCAAATTTTCAAATGCTCTAACATATGCACTAATACTGAACAGGCCAGATCATGGTGAAAACAGTTCACGGTTATTTGAAAATTAACAGCTCCTAATTAGTATCCCAAAAAATGTAGAATATATTTTCTGGAACATGAAAAAGAATACTGTTGAAATAAGTTATCTTCAAGGAGAACAACTTATATCATTTTCCTCTGCACTAGGCAAACTCTCATATAAGCAAAGGGGTAAAATTTAAATTATTTTTGGTCAGCTATATGTGCCAATTTTGGAAAAAATCAGTAATTATAAAGCAAAACAGAGCAATTGTGTTATCTTCCACAGAACTGAACAAGTGATTAAATGAAATTATTTATTTAGATATTAAAATGCATTTATTGTAAATATTTCTCTGGGATATTTTGGGTTGCTGTCTACATTGATTAAAAATGACAGAATAAAAGCAGGCATTGATTAATAAAGGACGAATTTTCCTCTAAAGCCATATTTTTGAAATTAGAACCTTTTTCCTAGAGAGAAATGGAAAAATAAAATTGTAAATACATTTATAGTCTATTCATGTTTCAGCTCTAAATCAAATACTAATAGACTGTGATTGAAACGAGGAAATTTCTGTCTTAACAAGAAAATTACTAAAAATTGTTATGAGATACTGACTAATACCTGTGTACTTATATTTAGCAATACTTTATGGTTACATGTTGCATTATCTCCCTCTACTGTTCATCCAGCTTTTTCCTACAGCCCAGTCTTGCTCAAGAATGCAATGAAGCATCATGCTGCCCCTCACCTAAATGGCATTTTTGAGAAATATGACAAGGACTAAATAATTTGTTTATTTGAAGACATCCATCAAAAAACAAATCTTTTAAACCAGGCATTTCTCCATTATTATTTCATTACACAGACTTAATATACTTTATAATTAACTGCTCTCTGCTAATTAACATTCCCTTTCAAACAAGGGGAGACACCATTACAGAACTAAAGACTGAATGCAGCATTTTGTCTTCAAGTTTATTAATATGATTAAACATCTCATAATTGCCATGTTATAACTCTTCAACTTGCAGCCTTGGGCTAGAGCACCTGCCAAAAAGAATTTTCCTTCTGTAGGAATTCGTTTGAATTTTGAAATTAGTTGCAATTAGAAATCTTGAAGAAAGACCTTCATATCACCTGATCTATATTCATCAGTTCACAGAAAACAGACTATTTTGAACAACAGGAGTTGTGAAGGGAAACCAGACATACTAAAAGTTGTGGTAAGAATGCATTCTACAGAAATTCAACTAAAACACTTGTTAATGTAAAATTTAATTGGTTCTCTTCTGAATTTAAATATGTTTATAAGCAGAATTATGTTCCTTTCACTGTTGCAAGGATATTTATGTCAACAGTATTGTCCCTTCAGTGGAACTAATTCCCAAAAGTAATTTAAACAGTAATTGCTGCAACTTTAATGAGAAAATTCACTCTCCCTACATGTCTCTTTCCATCAGGCATCTCCTTCAATGTTTATTTCTGATATGCATGGAAGTATCTATGGTACCAAAAAAA
>VWZT01003234.1:577984-641785 GCA_013397055.1 Pachycephala philippinensis | reverse complement strand
AAAAAAAAAAAAAGAAGAGAAGAGTGTAGAAAAAGATAAAAGCATGGTTTATAACTTTACAAAAGCATGTTACTAAATAGTCTATAATCAAAGGCAAAGGGAATCAAGAAATGCTGAGGAAATTAATTGCATATAACATCCATTGTTAGATAAAAATCTTTTAATACTTTTAAGCCCTCCTGAGTATGATATTCTGGTCTTAACAATCAGTGAAACAGATGCAATTAAAAAATTAAGCAACTACCCAACAACACTGAAAAGTTGTTTTAGAACACATGAAGGGCATACTGTGGATATAAGAGAAACAATGAACTAGGATTTACAGTTATTAGTAAGTCACATAAGCACAACAACAAAACAACACAAAACAGAAAAAAAAAACCAGGGAAAAATACAGTAACTGTTCAGCAAATCCAGAATTTATTCCACTCATTGCAGCAGCTTTCTCATTAAAATATACTGAATGCAACAAAAAACTGGAGGCTCATTCCGCATGGAAGAAGTTCAAACCACCCTGATGCAGACTTAAGAGGAAACACCTTGCCAACAAGGGTAGCCCATAAGAAGATACACTAGACAGGCATTTTCAAATATTTCAAACACCTACAGTATCTTTGAGGCAGGTAGCCACAGTTCAACCCAAAGTAATAATCCTGCACCTCTCCCCATTTTCTTACTAAAGCTAGCTTACAGATGCGTGAGAACTAAACATCAGTTTCAGCAAAATGAATGAGACAGAAGTGATCTCAAGGCATTTGCTTAATTACAAAATCATTAAATTCTGTCTCTCCCTTGCACCTCAAAGAAAGGTAATTCACCAATAATGCCTTAAGCACAGATCTCCACCCAATGTTAAAAATGTTACTTGTAAACAATTGTCAAAACAAGAAACTCAACCACAGCACTGCTCACTGCCTGCACATCTAACCAGAATGTAGTGAGTGCTGCAGCACGGAGCTCCTGGGAGCTCGGCTCTGTGGGAGATGAGATTTATTGTAAGCCCAAGTAGTATTTCCTTTAAGGCACGCTGCCTCCCACTTACATACGTTAAAGACCTAGTTAGAATCCTCCCCAGTCAAATGGACAAATCCCACTGAAAATGAAAAAGTAGGCTACTTAGTTTAGGAAAGGTGTATCAAAAGGGGAGCAGTAAAAAAAGAAAAAAGAAAAACTAATAACAATACCACCAAAGCTCATAAAGGTGACTAAGCAGATATAAAAGCACTGAGGAGGATTTCACAGACACCTGTGTTACACAAGCCGAACTAAGGGTCTCAACATGTTCCAGTGTGGATCTTTTGATTCCAAAGAAGCCACAGAATGCTGGGGTTTATGCTTTTGATTATGAGGGAACTAGAAATTTTAATACAGTAATTGCCTGTGCAAAGGACTGCAGCATGGCTGTGACTTTTAATTGCCAAATCCATCACCAGCAAGGGCAGGGTAAAATCCTATATCTGTGCTCCAATGCCAAGCTGCCCTGCAGCCCCCACCAGAGCCTTATCCAGCACAGGAACTTCCTAAACTTTCTTACATTGAGCTGGAGGAGCCGTACTGTGCCATGCTGGGCTGCAGGAAAAGCTGGGCATTGACAGGGACACAGGAGGTAGAGGCTAAAGCACCTTCCCACATGGTTTCCAGTGAGATCTGCTTTGCGTGAGTCCGAGGTTATCAAACTTGTCTTTGAATCAGGATCGTATTGGCCTGCACTAGAAATGATCTGAAATCATTATGGCCATAGCTGGGACTGCCTGCTAAAACTTGAAGTAAAACTTCAACTTCCATTTTAGGTATACTCTGAACTAAAGCATGAGAGCATCAGCCACTCTCACAGAGGTTTCAGCAAGGAAATTGCTTGGACACTTAGCTCTAGGCCTTGACTCCCGTATCACTGCTCACAGAATATAAAAGTCATGCTTGGCCACTCAAGTGGAAAGCTCATGAAGGCTCACTTCTCAAACTGCTCTGGCTAAATCCACAAGGTCACATTTTTTATGGTCTCTTATTTGAGCCAAGCATGACCACACTCCTTAGCAGGCATGGCAGCTCTGCTGACACACATGGTAGCTGAGCCTTACACATGAAGCAGAGGCATACATGACTGAACCAAGCCAAAAACGGCTCTTTAAGAAAAACTTACTTAAAAGTAAGCCACAATCAGGAAGGTCCTACAGGAGATGCACCTTTGATCAGTTTTCGAGATCATGAATATCTGTTCACAAATCTAAAACATCCTAATAAACTCCAGTTTTAATTTCTAGCAATTATTATTAAATGAAGGAGAAGAATAAAGGAAAACAGTGTAATTAGATGAATATGCATACAACAACTGGCAGGGAGTAACTTGTTACTGTTTTAATCAATTCAGCATCAAATGACCATTCCTTTGGAATACCTTCAGAAAAGGAAACAGGCAGCAAACACAGGGATTTGACAACACAACAATCTGCTGATTGTCACTTGGATATTCATAAGTTACAAATCTCTTCCACCTTTAGATTTTATACCATTTGTTATAAGAAGTCATAAATAATTGAAAGTCACATGATAAATTATTCAGCTAAGCACACAGTTTCCAAGGAATCCTAGCATGAGTCTGGATTAAAGCTATAATGCAAGTCAGATGCAGAAGCTGAGCTGACACCCCACAGTTACCACACAGTGGAGCAGTCCAGGGAGTTTGGCACTCGGCAGCGTGTCCTTTCCACCACAGGGACACGTAAATACCTTGTGAATATTTATGAGCTAGAAGTCCCTATTGCCTACTGTGTACTTCAGCTGCTTGCCCATACATGGTTATGAATCAGTGACACTTAACCCAAAGCTTCCCTTGGCACAATTGATTAGAACATTCATTTTCTTTAAGTGATGGCACTGTCCTTCAAGACTACTGCTGAACTTCAATCTCTGCTGTAAAAGACTTTGTCTTCAACCATAATTACCTGTTATAATTAACTGATTAAGATACTCAGGGGGACTAGCATAGAAGTGACTGCAGGAATATTACTTGGTTTTAAAAATGCTGGTACAATCCTGCTACTTTCTTTATACAAACCAAGTTATCTGTTTTGGGTACATCTAGGTCCATAATGTCCAGGAACAAATAAATATCAAATAATCCACAAACCAAGACATCCTGTGTAAACTGGAACTAAGAAGCTTGCTTTTGTACAGATGTGTCTCTTGTGCTTAACTGACTTTAGGGTCTAAGATACATATTCTGATTCTAGTTTCTTCCAAAAGAAGGGGGAAATTGATAATCTCTCTCCTGTATAGATTGTTTAGTACATGAGAAACTTTGTTCATAGTGAAGAACCTCCCAGGGACTGACCTTTATCTCTATGACCTCTCTCTCTTTTCATTCTCTACTTTGCTGCTTTCATGTAAATTGCAGGGACTTCTATCTGAGATATTTAACTCTCTGGCATACTCGATGAGAATCATCTGACAGGATCAAAAGTTCTTGCACCAGAAAATACAATTCACAAAAAAAAAAAAATACCAGTTAGGAAGTAAAAGTAAGCAACAGGCAAGGAATGTGTCATACAATGCAAGATTTAAGGAGGAGTTAGAGTAAGGGACCTACATATGCTACTACACTTCATAACCTTATCGTTTATAGAGTATGCAAGTCAACCATATCATACTGATCTAGTATGATCTCAGAAATTCAGTAATCCTGACCCCATCTATACAAAGAACTGGAGAGAAGCATGAAGCTGTCATGTACTTTTAGAAAGGCAGGCACTGCTGGCTGAGCAGCACTGAGAGTTTTATGTGAAATAAGTCTGTTAATTTGAGGTATGCCCCAAGTAATCAACTCTCTCTCCTTCCCAGCTGAAGCAACTCTGTGCACAACACTTCACTCACAACAGGTATGATCCTTGAGAGTAACAAAACACAAGGCACAACCTAAAACTGTTTCTAGAATCATGCAAAAGCTTTGCTGAGCATATTTGAAATTACACAATAGCCACTGCATTAACTCATTTTGTAGACATTGCACTAATGGAAAATCAAAAAAGATATCCCTGAACAGCTTCTGTATCAATATGTCACTTTTCTTGGGAATTTGTATTTCTATGATTAATCCCTATGCTCTTTCAGAGTGCTTCAGACTATACCAATTTTCAGGAAATTATCTGTGACTGAGTTTACACTGTACATAATATTTGTCTCAGCATGTTCTAGATCACCTCTGAAACAATAAAAGTAGAATTCTAATTCTGCTGAGGTCACAGTTGTGTTGTTTGGAGTTTTTTTCCATCAAAGTGCCTTCAGATCTGTATTAAGATCATTCTTTTTAAAGAGTAAGAACCATAACCACGTAAATTTTCATTTAAAAATTTATATAACATAAGCAGCAACCAGCACAATTCCATCTGAAAGTAGTATTGAGACTGTGACTTCTAGCATATTTTACCACCTTAAGAAACCAATATTTCTAAATCCTACACTCTATATCATTATGCTACCTGTGTTTTCATGCTCATCTGGGACAGAATTTTTGTCATCCATTAGTATATAAGTGGTAGAAATTTGGGGGGGTTCCCTCGTTGATTCATGCTTGAGGTGTGGAAGGAATGAACTATGATAGGTGAGCACCCCCTCGTGATGGAAGGCTTAAATACAGCATTGCACATCTTACAGCACTTGGGCTGGTTAAATACTGGTGTATTTCTATTGTACTGTGGTCACGAAAAGAGACTGATAAAAAAAATTAAAAATACGCCCAAAAATATGTCACTTGATATTCAGTCTCTGTCCTGAAGATAGCAGAAGACACACTCAGGTTCATCCCTAACAAAACACAGGCATGAAATGCTGCAGGCAGTGAATGTTTGTTCAAGGCAGTCACTCAAAATTCTTAAGAAAAAAATAAAAATACCCACTTAAAAGCTTAAGGCATGTTCCTTATTTTTGAGGTTTGGCGGGTTGTGCTATGGCAGCAACTGTGTGAAGACCCACATTTCGCTATACTGTTAATATTCTAAGAATGAGTTCAGTAACAGCTGAAATCTGAAGTGTCTTAGAAGCTCAGGTAGTTCCTGTCACCTTGTTTGCATGATAGACTATCTTAACATAAAAATAAAATGAAAAATATTGTTTATTGGTTTTAATGAAATATTTCATTAAAGAACTTTTTTTTTGAGAAAAGTGTAGCTAAGGCTATGAGAGAGCCAAAACCCTTTAAGCCATGTGAAAAAAGCTAAGAGTGTAGTGGACCCTAACCCTAATCTAAGGAGCTGAAAAGATGTAAATAGATGTAGAAGGAAAACAATTGACAGAATTATGCCTTGGTTGCACACTTATTAAAGCAATATTGCCAATAATGCATTGCCATAAGTAGCAAAAGTGAAGCACAACTGAATCAGAAAATTATATCCTTAATCATATAAGTGTTCATTAATGTGTCCATCAAAAAGGAACAATAGATCCCCCTATTTAAAGGAATTATGTATTTCTGGCTGAAGAGCACATTGATTAGATGTTTCTGACTTTAGACAAAGAGCCTTACAAATTTTTTTTGATAAAACAAAAATATTTATAGTTAAATTTCACTTGGTGTAAGTATCAAGGTAGACAAACACAGTTCTACACAACAGGAAGTCCAGCCACAAACCCAACATCAGACCCACATACAGAAATGTCAACACTCTGAAAATGTTCTTTTGTCATTGTGGCTTCAGAATCCCAAAGGATTTATCAATAAAACTGATGAGACTTGTCCAAATTCAGGCAGGTAAAAAAAAAAAATTCAAAAATCAAGATTTGCTGGCAATTAAAAAAAATCAAACCTTCTGCCAGTTAGGTATACAGCAGACAGAAAGGTGTCTATTGGAATTTCTGTAACTCTTCCTTCTCAGGTTTCATTTAGACAACTCAGGTATAAAAAATAGGTCATCAATACTGTACAGTTTCTTTTGAGACCCCTCCAGCAACCTGAGTCCTTACAGTAACATAGAATCAATTCCTGAAGGCATCCAATTAAGTGTTACCAAAAAAAAGTCTGCTTCTACCGTACATCATCACTGAAGCTAGACAGTTAAAGCTGCAACGTAACACCAAACTGATAGATGAGACACAAATACAAAGAAAATATCTACAATGCAAGAAGTATGTTCCCAACATTTTTATTTAAACCATGTGAAGGGTTTACTTACAATTCTTCTCCTTGTTTTGCTTTTCTGTCATTAACCAAGTACACACTTCCAAAGCTTCCATTGCCAAGCTTCTTCTTAATAGTGTATCTTCTTGCAATCACAGCATCTGGGCAAGCAGAATTAAATCTGGCAACAGTGACATGCTTAGCAATTTCTTGAAATTTCAGCATTTCTCCGTGCAACAAAAACTACACAAATTTCTCTAGGATGTAGCTTCCAAATCCTTTTATTCTTCCATGGATGTTCACAGAAATCACTTGAAACAGAAAAATATTGATTTGTCAATGTATTGTTCTTATTAAACTTTTCATTTGATTCTGTGGCAGTGTTTACAGTACCCAGCTTGCAGCAAACACAAATTAAGTGGAATCATTAACTGCCAAACTGCGGGCAGCAGACTTGATAAACAAACTCCAGATAATGTAGATGTGACATAGTCAGTCTTCCTCTAAATCAACCTTAAATTAATTCACTGAACTGATAGCAAAGTTGCCCCAGATATGGCACTCTTCCTCACCACCTGTCTTTATACCACCTGACACCAAAAATATCTGCATTTCAGGATACAAGTTTCAAGACTTTTGTACATATTGAAGCATAACCTCCACCCATAATTTGAATTCTCTCCCATCAACTACAAAGCTGTTTTCTCTGCTCTTTCATTTACCCCTCAGATTTCACCATCTGTTCCAGTGCTGACCTCACAGCTTCTCTGTGACTCACTACTAGTAACTTCTGCAAATTAGTTTCACAGAAAATCTGCAAGACTTTCAATAAAACCCAACTCTTCCAAAAGTTCATTTCTCCTTCACTGTGTCCTTTCATGACTCACCTTTCCAACCTTTCCAACAATTTATATTTGGTTTGGAATTCTTGCCTAATTGAGGTCCTAATTCTGCACACGTAAGGACTGCAAAGGCCAAGCTCTAGCATTTCTATGGTTTTCAATAGCTCAACACGAGTATAGAGTAACTTTGTTTACTCAACCTTCCTCATTCCAGATGAAAAAGGGTAGGCGTTTCACTGCACATAACAAAACAATATTGCCTTCATTACCTTGCCTTTATATAATGCTATGTGCATCATTTTGCTTGAAGATCCTTTGGAGCAAGCAAAGGTCTTGCAAGATCAGTGCTACTATTGCTACCATCCATCAGTACTGCAGAGCAGCAGGCCCACACTGGCCTTGTTCACCACACCATTTCAAGGTCAAGGCAAGCACACAAATAGGATTTTTGTTGTGGTGGTTGTGGTTTTGGAAGAGCAAGGACAAATTACCTGATTTTAAAAGTTGTACAACTTTAGGTTCCAAGTCACTGGCTTCTCTTCCAAATGAATGCAGAGCCTAAATTAAGATTACAGATTTGTATCTTGCAACAACAAACTCTGTCTGTGCGTGTGTGTGTATAGGCACAAAAACCTATTTTAATACCCATCAGCTGAGCTGCTGTCACACTGTACCAAAAAGCCTGACATTGCACTGCCACCATGTTATGAAATACAGATAAACTTTAATTACTACAAGACACCTTAAATCCTGCATGTTTTTTAAACTAAAGCACTCCTAATACTGTTCCTTTATTCTCTTTCAGCAACACTGACAAAAATTTTGAAATGCAAATGCTAAGGAAAGAATGTCAGCTAGAAAATTATTTCTCTGTAACTCCAAATCTGCCTGAAGGAGCCTAAAAAGATCATGCTGAGGTGTGGAGGAAGGGAGAGCAGAAAGATGAACTCCATAAAATATTATATTGCCGATTCTAGAAAGTTTACATAATTTTCCTTTACTGTTCTATTCTCCTAATTGCTGTTTTATGCATACCTTCACAAATTTCTTTAGAAATACCTCCACTTAGAAAACCTGCTGAGCTATCTATACCCTTTTTATTTCTTTCTGGAGACACTTAACACAGTTCACCTTCAAATTTTCGTACTAACTTGGGCCTAGGAATGTATGACAACCCTTCACACCACAAAACCATGCTTAAGATCAAGTAACTCACCGAGTTTAACTTCTGTGTTTTATTTCTAATAATGCCTCTCATCTTTTACTCCCTATGCTTCAAATTCCCTCTCTATATAATAATAGTAATAATTCTCATGTAACTTAGTGAAATGCTTTAGTACCTACTGCTGAATAGTGATAGAAGGCAGGGGCCAGTGATTGCTATTGTGGTATCACAGGTGCATTTTAATGGCACAGAAGAGGTGGAATGCTGAGAGCTGCATCTGAAAGAAATGCCCTGTAAGAGCCAATAGGCCTCAAAGACTGACTCAGCCATAAGTGAAGTATATGAACCTTTCCTACCTCACTCAAACCTTTAGCCCAACCTTCCTTGTGTTCCTTTCCTACCAGTGTCCATCTCCCTCTGTGCAGGTATTTCCCAAGCAGCAACATCAATTGCTTCATTAAAGTTCAGAACAACTAGAGATTACACAAAGCAGCCAAGTCTCCAGCTCTCTTTTCCTAAAAAAATCTCAGTATACCCTATCCAGTAACGTTGGTAAAGAGTTTCCTTTGTCCCATCCACCATTCCCAAGTCCCATCCCAGAGCTAGGCAGAGCTGATGCCAACCAAACTAATGCCATTACATTGTCTGGGTCATTTTTTTAAAAATATTTTCTTCCTTGGCTAGAGTTAAATCTTCCCTTTTGTGCTGCAGACTAAAGGAAAGTTGCTGGGTAGGGTTTCATAGTTCCACCTACACATGCTAAGCACAAACCATCTCAGCTTCTTCCCTGAGCTTTCTTAGTTTCTGTAAGAAAGACTAACCTTCATGTTTCTTTAGCAACAGCTAACATACTCTGACACTTTCTGCTTCCAAGGTAATCCCTTCTTTGCCAATCAAGGCCATTTTCTGATTCTTTTAGGTTTTCTTTTTATTCCTTAAGAATCATTGTGCTACAGCAACATTTGCCACCCTCCACCCGCTGCAACACAAATTCCAAAGTCTTTGCATTTAAGCTCTAAATAGCCTCCGTATTTGCCACCTTGATTTTTTTCCTGCCAATGACTTCACTGGCCTGCTCCTTTAAATGTTTTGAAAATTCAAAAAATGAGATTTTCCTTGTTTCTTCCTTCATGAAAAAAAAAAATTAATTTTTAAACGCTGGCTCCATTATTACTTTCTGCAACATCTTTATAAACTTACCCAAGGCTAAAGTGACGTCATTGCACTTAGCGCAGTTTTTTAGCGCTCCTAGAGAAATGATAACTAAGATTTTATTATTAGTACCGGTAGCAAAGGAGCTTGAGGGTGATGGTAAAACGGGGTCAAATCTATTCGACTATTATATTTAGTATCTCCCTGACGCACGTTCGGGAAGTCGAGATCCCCTAGGATAATCTCGGGGTGTTATTACCTTGTTACAAGACTGTGTAAGACCCAAAATCCAAGTTAGCACCCAGACACCCTCACAGCAAAGGGCGAGGGCGGGGTCCGCGTTCCTCACCCCTCCGGGACAGGTGGGACTCCCCGGAGCCGGTGGTGCCCTTGGGGACGGGCTGGGGCAGGCCAGGCGCTGGCAGAGCGGGAGCGGGGCCCTGGCAGAGCGGGAGCGGGCGCTGGCAGAGCGGGAGCGGCCGCGGGCTCGCAGCGCTCCCGGCCCCGCTCGCGCTGTTTGAGGCGCTGTCGCCAGGAGACGGCGCGCGCGCGCCTGAGTGCCGGCGGGCGGGAGGAGCGGAAGGAAGCGGATCCGGGATCCGAGGGCTCCGCGTGTCACTCCCGACACTGCTTCCGGCGCCATGGGCGTCCACGGGCTGACGGGCTTCGTGGAGGAGCGAGGGGTGTTCTTCACCGAGCTGCGGGTGCGGGACACCAAGCTGGTCATCGACGGCAGCAGCCTCTACCACCGCCTCTGCCTCGCCCCCGACACCGACTTCCGACGCGGCGGCGACTACGGCGCCTTCGCCGCGGCCGTGCGCGACTTCTTCGGCGTCCTGCGGGCGTGCGGCGTCGCGCCCTTCGTGGTGCTGGACGGCGGGCGCGGCGCCGAGGACAGGAAGCTGGCCACGCTGCGGGGCCGCGCCGCCGAGCAGCTGCGGGCGGCCCACGGGCTGTCCCGCGGCGCCGGCGGCTGCCTGGTGCCGCTGCTGACCCGCGAGGCCTTCGTGCAGGCGCTGGGCCGGCTCGGCGTGCCCTTCGTGCAGTGCTTCGCCGAGGCCGACCGGGAGATCGCCGGGCTGGCCAACCGCTGGGGCTGCCCCGTCCTCTCCCTGGACAGCGACTTCTGCGTGTTCGACCTGGCGGGCGGGTACTGCCCGCTGTCCCACTTCCAGTGGCAGAGCGTGCGCGCCGCCGCCGGGCCGCAGGGATGCTACGTGCCCGCGCGCTGCTTCTCCGCGGACCGGTTCTGCCGGCACTTCGGGCACCTGAGCAAGGGCCTGCTCCCGCTCTTCGCCGTCATGCACGGGAACGACTACATCGGCCTGGAAGCGCTGGAAGCGTTCTTCAGCAAGGTGCGCCTGCCGCGGGGCTGCGCGGCGGGCAAGGGCGGGAAGCACCTCCGCCTCCAGGGACTGCTGAACTGGCTGGCCCAGTTTGCGGAGCCCGCCGAGGCCGTGGACAACGTGCTGAAATACCTTAAGAAACACCAGAGGGAAGAAATACGGGAGCTTCTGTGCACTTCAATGGAAGATTACGCTCCGTCTGACGTGAATCTTGAGGACTTTTTTCAGAATGGGAGCTATGAATGCGAGGCTGCCAGGAAAGCAGACATACCAGAGTGGGTACTTGATGCTTTTGCAAAAGGTAAGCTGGCCCCATTCATCATCAATGCCCTGATACTTAGAAGTACCTTCCTCCGTGTTCAGGTGGAGAACATGCAGAGACCCAGTGCTCATAGCACAGCTTTGCCCATCCGACAAGTTATCTATGGACTGCTTCTGAGAGTATCTCACAGTACTGAAGATGCTTCTTCAAGTAAGCAGACCAACGAGCTGCCCATTGTATGTGAATTTGACAGATGCCAAAAGACAGTTAAAAAAACATTTGTTCAAGCAGCAAGCCTACCCCCAGATTTTTGTGATGATCGTTTTCCTTTGGACAAGTTAATGGAGGTAAATGGTTGTCACGACAGATCACAGTTAACAGTGTTTCACGAGTGGCACGAAAGTAGTTGGGACTCACGTTTGCCAGCTGGCTGCTAAATGTGATGTCTGAACTAAGACGCCTCAGTAAGTAACTAGTTAATACAGAGGTACCTGTGCTATTTAAGAAGCTACATCAGGTTGTCTTCATCTCCTTTCCTTCCTGCCCCCCAAGTGTACCAAGACAAATGATATGAGAAATTGTAGTGTGTATTTGCAATACTCCCTGCATTTTCCTTTCGAAGCCCTAATTTCATCCTATGTATTTTGTTACACTAATATTTGCTTTTTATGGGAAGGAACTCAGTTTCATGTAATTTAGGGAAGTCCAGTTTTCACACTACAAAACCTAATTTGTATTTGATCAAGCTGTGGAATGTTTCAGAGCAGTGTTCTGAAACAAAATCTGACCCACGCCTTTTTACTAGAAGTCACATTATTTCACGTGAGAACGCTGCAGCTGTCCAGCAGTTTTACCTGCCCCAAGTATGCTCCTGTTAACATGAACCTCTGATGCTTCCCAGACAGAGCAGAACAGCACCTGAAAATCACAGGAAAGTTGCACTAGGTTAGTTCCAGTCACCATTGTAGCACTTCTATGTAAATTCTAACGATTAAGACTATAACTCTTGCCATAATAGGAAATAATCTCCCATTCTCGAAGTTGCATAACTAAGGTTTTGTAAACAGTAATTTCTGCAACATCTAGAAATACAATCCGTGTCTTTAATTCTGCATTTTTAAGGCTTGTGCTCTATCCATTCTGGCGTTCAGGTCGACTGTTAACAAGTATCTGTGTGTGAGCAGTGCTGAATGTTTTTATCGCTTGCTGGTGGCTACTTTGTAAAGGAACCAAGTCTATCACTGCTACGCCCATTAAATGCTACAGATAGCTATGGGTCCAAAGTACAGGTTATTTTACATAGGTTATTGCTACAGGCCTTTGAAGCAATATGCAACACTTAAGAGTTTGAGAAATCATGTTTCAGGTTAAGAGATATTAATGACACCTTACTTCAACCTTGGTGTGTGTGCTGTTTGTTTAATGAATTTGAGCTTCGCTACTACAACAATTTTCCTTAGTAGATATATAGGAATTATCAATTGAACAAAAGGTTAGAAGAAATATTCTGCATTTAAAGTGCTCTAGGCAAAACTGACTTCAGTTTCTCTTCTGCTGTGAGGGTGTCTGCCTAAGAGTAGGCGAAACAATCCTAATCAAGGTTTACAAAGCACTCAAATGGCAGCTGAACAGCCCGCTGCAATTCTGCATGCATGAAGTTATGGACAAAGTTTGTAACACCGCTTTCTGGAAGTTAAATGGCACAGCAAAGAGGGAACATGTACTAGGAATTAATTACTCTTATCTTTCTATCTGACATTTACTATGTCGTTTTTAAAGTTTTAAGTAGTATTTAAAAAAAAATTTACTGTTCAGAATATCTATGAAACCTTAATAATTTTTTATCAAAAACCTAAAGTGCTAACTAGTTTAACCAGGAACTTATTTGCCTTTTAGAAATTGCTCACAACAAATCAAGTCTCTTACCTCCAATTTTTAAATTTATTTTCAGGTGCCCGTATCATGCCGTCAGATGCTTTTGCTGGAGACTCTGGGAGTGAAAATGAGTTTCTTAGAACCTATTCCAAGTCACTTACAACTCCCTATTGCTGTAACGTGTTACTGGATACGTTGTTCAGAACCAAAAGTTAAGCTGAACCAATTAAAGGCTCTACTTCTAATGATAGTTTCTGGAGAACTGCAGAGGATAACTGATGATCCAGGTATGTCTCCAAGGAATACAATTTTAGGTATTCAGCACCACAAAAATCCAGACCATAATAAATTTTTCCACAGTTATGGTGAGGTGTCCAAATTTAGAGGAATTAGGATTGATTTGTACT
This sequence comes from Pachycephala philippinensis, assembly GCA_013397055.1. Lineage (NCBI taxonomy): Eukaryota > Metazoa > Chordata > Aves > Passeriformes > Pachycephala > Pachycephala philippinensis. The sequence continues at coordinate 628,627 of VWZT01003234.1, read as the reverse complement.
ATATCCTGAGGTGTCACGCTCTTTGCATTGATACGCACAAAGAAAAAGTGCTGACCATCCATTTAACATTTTATATAGGTAAAACAGTGCTTTGCCACCTTTTAAAACATTAATGTGCATTTATAAGTGCTTTCTTCAGGAGTGAAATATTATTTTAGATACAGAAGTTACAAGAAATAACCTTAACATACTCAGGCATCAAAAAACTACTACTGAAGCATTCCAATTTTTTTTCCTCTTGAGTTTTTCTAAAATAATTTGTGCTTAAAAAAAGGTGAGTTACCCAGGCACACTTTTTCTGCCTATGCATTGCAAATTTGAAAGTATTAAATCATCCCAGAAATTGCTTCAGTAATATTTATACCTGTTAGGGTTACGGACATTTCCTCCAGGAGTCCTTCATTTGATGGCAAAGAGGATGAATGCCAGGGTTATACAGTTTCTTTAGGTTCTGGTTTATAGCAACCAGACTGACAAGGTTGCCACGTGGGTTGTAGTGAGATGAAAAGCTTGTTTGGATTTGATCACACAGAATCAATCAGGTTGGAAAAGACCTCTGAGATCGAGTCCAACCCATGACCAAGCACCACCGTATCAACCAGACCATGGCACTGAGTGGCCACATCCAGTCTTTCCTTAAACACCTCCAGGGACAGTGACTGCACCACCTCCTTGGGCAGCCCATTCCAGTGTCTAGTCACCCCTTCTGTGAAGAAATTCCTCCTAATGTCCAACCTAAACCTCCCCTGGTCCAACTTAAAGGCCATTTCTCTGTGCCCTATCAGTTGTTACCTGGGAGAAGAGACCACCACACCTGGCTAGACCCTCCTTTCATGTAGAACCAGGGAGAAGACTCTACCTCTTGTACTGTTCATAGCAGAACATTTATTTCCATGTTATTTTTTATTTATAACTTAGATCCCACAGTTCTACCTGCTGAAGATGACAGTGTTGCATATAACGAATTTCTGAAATGGAAGGAAAAGAAATTGCAAAATAACGACTTTGACTTAGATGCTGCACACAGTTTTTGCCAGTGGCAGTGCTGCCTTCAGATGGGATTGTATCTCAACCAGCTACTTGGCACTCCTCTCTCTGAGCCAGACCTAAGTAGGTAAGATTGTTTCAGAGATCTGCTTTCCACACAAGCCCCTGATGGAATGTGTTAACATGTTTCATTTTCTCTGTCAAACTCCTTTGGCCAGTGATACATTAGAACTCCCTTCTTTAAAGGAATTATAAAGAAAAATACTCTTAGCATAAGTGGCCCTTAGGAGTTGACTGTTGGATACTGTATGTTTTTTTCATTAAGCAACATGTTTCTGGACCTGTCCTGTTGAGGTGCAATTCTAAATGCAGATTCTCTCCTTCTTTTGAGCAGGCTTTACACTGGGACCCTTGTGCACAGACTGTACCAAGAGCTTAAATCAGCACCTTCAGTGGAAAATCTGTTTATTTTATCTCCAAAATTGTCTCAGCTTTATCTGGTTTTGTTAAATACAGTGGAGTCAATGGTATCTCCAGACTTCTTTGAGAAGGTGACCAAGACCAGATCAGAATCCTGCAAAAAGACGAAAGCATCTAAAAAGAAAAAAACAGGCAGCCGGTGTGCTGTGCCAGAAACTCAGCATTTATGCAGTGCTAATAGGTTTGCATCACTGGAAGTGGATGACTGAAAGCATTATTCTTTCAATAACTTCTAATGCCATGCTGATGAAAGAAGTAACGTTAAAATATGTGACTGTACTGGAATTTGCTCAACTGTTTTCACACAAGTTCCTGATTCAATCTTTACCAAAAATCTTGCTTCAGGGGATTTTTTAAATTTGCCTTTTTGTAACTTACTTTTGTATAAAAGAAATGCTGTATAAAAGTTGCAGTGTTTTGTTTTTCTTTAAAGGTATCAGTCTAATTGAAAATGAGAGCAAAGTTGTTCAGCATTTCAAAGCAGGACTATTTTAGAGGAGTTCTTTTCCTAAACATTTATAGTTGGGTCTGCCTCATCTCCCTGAACATATTCCATTTACAAAAAATCCAATTTAAAGTTTGTGTTTGAGGAACACAGTGGTCACAGTCTAACAGTTGAGATTAAAATGGAAATTGACAATTTAAAAATACTGTAAAATTAGTCTTTACTGGTAGAGTACTTGCAGGGGGAGGTAGCTTTACTCAGTGACAACTGAGTAAGTTGTTCTTGCAGTATTATAGGTTTTGTTGATACTCAGGGAGAAATTCAGATTTTATTTCTCCCCGTGATGTGTTTAAAGGAGTTACATGTACACACAACGCTGGCACATGGGAGCAAGTTCCTACAGGATTGCTAATTCTGAGTAGTTCTCACAGTAATTGTATACAATCCTCTGCTATTAACAAGCTGTTGTCACTCTTACTCTTTATACAATGGCTATACTGAAAACCAGACTTGTTTTGACTTCCCCTATGTACACTTAATTACTTGACAAACCCTTGCTCTCAACACAGTAATACTGAAAACCAATTTATAATTTTTTTTAAAATCCTACATCATCAGTATTTCTCAGTGCTTTGCACTAGCAAACTTTCCAGCATAATTAGTCAACTTCCATAAATGCTTATGAAACTATTGGCTTTCCAGTGTCTTTCCCACGTAAAATTGTTACATTTGGGTTTTTTCTTCTCAAGAATCCACATACCTTTTCTTGCATTTAGCAAAACCATGATTTCCACCTCTAATCATCAAAGTTTTGCCCATAACTTACCAGAATTCAAGCTTGATTCCTGCATTGTGTGCTCAAGTTTTCAGTCCTGCTTATGCTCCCTATCACCTCTGTTCCAATGGAAGTAACTCACCACATCCTGGGATTTAGAGGAAAGATTTCCTATACCATGCAGCTGAGTCTTGATACTGCCCTTATATAGTCAATAAAAAAAGAATAGATCTATCTATAAGATGTTACATTAATGAGAATTCTAGTTCTGAGATACAGCCTGTCGTAGCAAGTTAACATTTTTCCCAGTACAAAAGCTGCTGCTTAGTGAACTACCAGCAGATGGCACATACACCCAACCACACCACAGGCCAGAAGTTCACAACCCATTTCTCAATAGGTTTCTATGTACAGCAGCCTACAGCATCACATTTCCATCAGATGACTTTTATTTAAAAGTTGAAAGCGGTTAAAGTTACTGATTTTGCTAACTAAAACTAAAAGCCTTAATTGTCCAAATCATCCTCTTCTCCATTATGATCCGGATGTTTTATTTTACCAGATTGTAATTCCCTAGAGTTTTTAATCATCAGAAACAGTCACATGTAAAATAAGTCTTAAATATAAAAATACAGGCATGTTTGATTCCACTTTGTTAGTGCTGGTGAGAAGAGAGCTCTTAATTTACTCTGAATCCCCTATCAGAAAACTGCTGGAGTTTGTAAAAATTCTTGAAACTTAATAAGAAGTGGTATCTTCAATTAGATAATTCAGAAGACTGGAATAAGGTCAAATATTCCACTTCTGGATAAAAACACTGCTATGACCACATGGCATTTTGAGAATACCTTTGGGGACCCTGACTCAAGGATTAAGAATTACTGTAGTGGAAATGTGTTCTCAATGCAGGACTCAGCCATTCTCTATTGCTGATGAAACGACACACACCTCGTTGCAAAACCCAATCCTGTAGGCTGAAGAAAATAATTACTGATTCTAGAGTTACCATGCAGAATTTTTGAATTATTATAGGTCTTCCATCTTCTTGTAGGAAAATTAAAAAATAAAGGGCCTTTACTTATTAAAACTGAAACATTCTTTATTCCATGGGTCAGTAAAACCAAGTAAATTCCTTCGTTGTTGCCTATTTCCACCCCATAAGGAATGCCTCTTAATTTTTGTGGCAAGTTCCCACTATTGATTTAACTGCTTTGGAGAAAAATCTCTCAAACCTGCGGTAAAGTGGTAATGAATCACAAGTGGAGCCAAAATAATGACAATGGAATTCAGTCCAAGCATTTTTTATATATAATGACATTGAACTAGATTTATTACTTGTTAGTATTTTGTCTTCCATTGGAAAACACAGCACCTAAACTTCTGGCATATTTAAAGTGAACTACATTCAGTTAAGTCCACCCTGCAATAAGGCAAAATTGTCCTTAAGAGACTGAAATTTTATTTCTTACTTAGACTGACATACCTTATTCAGAAAGTGGGACTTGTGCTGCGAAAGGGGCACTTGATAACATTTGTTTAAAGACTTGCCCATGACACTTCCAAGATAAAATGACAATTTAACATTCATCTGTACCTATTTGTACTTACCTAGATATCTGGGACTCCAAGGCCAAGAGCAGAGCACAAAAGAGTCAAATGCCATGGAAGAATATCAACCACAAGTTAAGACTTACTATGTATAAGGTATAGTTGCTGCCCTTTCTCAAAATCAAAAGTCTGTTCGAGATTCTTCATCAGCATGCACTGTCAGCTTTTACTATCTGTCTTTATTAATGAATACTAAGGATTTATTAATGAAGCATTCTGAAATTGTATTGAAATACTGAACACACTACAATATCGAACAGCTACAGCCCCACTTGCCAAAGACAGTAATTGTTCAACAACTGTCAAATCTGTTCAACTTCTGAAAGGCAGAACTGGTGTAAGTCAGAAACTTTTACTTGAAGACACGAGAGCATTTCTGTAAGAGGTCATGTTGTTCAGGCCCTCCCAGCTCAGTGGTAACAAACCCAGGAAGAGATGAGGGCCAAGTGCTGCAGGATCTTTACACAGTCACATTTCCAGCACATTGGTAGTCCAGGTATTATGGGCATACTGAGGGTCAGGCAGAGCAGTGGATGAACTGCTCTGCATGTATAAAGCAGACTGAACGTGCACTCATGCCCTGTCTGCAGACCATTTCCTGGCAAAGTCTAGGAATCCCAGAGGCAAAAAGAAGAAAACAATTCAAGTAACATTAGCAGAGAAATTCATACTGCATTTTCAAGCATGGCATGTGGGGCAAGTCACAATTCCAAGTGCAGAAATATCCCAGTGTCCATGACAATTCCTCCTCAAATGACAGGGTGACCACTGTGACAGCATGGGCCAGAGCCAATGCCACTGCCACACTTCCAGGCTACAGTGAGGAAAGATGCACATGCACAAGTTTACAAGTGAAGGAGATACCACCGTGTCTTTAACTCCCCCCAGAGATCTTAAGACACCCTCTTTTCAAGATTCTTTAGGTGATAGTTCCTTGCATTTCCTGAAAGGATGAGATGACACTGATGACAACAGGGCAAGATTATTTTGAGGAAAAACACTATTTCCAATTAGTGAATATTAGAGTATTCAGCATTGTAATATATTAAAAATACTTTTAACACATCAAAACAAATCTATTATAATGCTTTTCTAGCTCCAAAAGTAATTCTGTGGGTTAAAATTCAAAATTATCCTACCAGTAAAAAGGGTTTTTTAATGAACAGGAAGGAAGGAAGAAGGAAGGAAAATGAAGTGTCTTTGAGAGAGGGATGGGGTTTTTTTGCCCAGTGAGAATTACTGCATTATTTTTTTAATTCAGTACACTACAAATAATTTCTGTAACTACTGTCTTATAATCACTCAAGTGATCTAACAGTCGTAAGCTAAAGTAAATATGGAACAAGACATGAAACAAAGCCTGTATCTACAATCATATTAAAAACAAGCTCGTTCATTTGGTGTAAATGCCAGTTTCTTTTAAAACAAAGAGACAACACACTTATAAGAAAAGCAAACATTTACTTCAAATTGCAGTATAGGCTTTTCAATCACAGAAAAAGAAAAGAAAAACAGTGATCCGACAGCGGTCACATCCTGTGCAAAAAAAACCAAACTTGGGATACAAAAAAACTGTAGCACAAGGTACTTGAGCCGCTTACACATTGCAGGATAAAGTAAATAAATACAGTAGCTAGAATATGGCACTCTTGTGACAGACTCTAAACCCAGTGGAATGCCTCTGAAATATTTTTATCCTTGTATTAGTAGCAAAGTCCCACCACCATAAAAGTAGAATAGTACAATGCTTTAAATAAAAACAAACTAAAATATTTATATCTAAGAGAAGGATTTTACACAGTTATATCTTTTAAGTGCAGAAAATGGGACTTGGGCTTAGATCTTTCTTTAAATTAACCCCTGCCCCCTCCCCCCCACAATACCATTCAATCTTAAAAGTAAATTTATGTTTGAGGAAAAATGTTACCAAAGTTGCATAATTTCTTTTGTTACTTCCACAGCTGGAAGTTAAATTCTAAACAGTCTTGAAACATGAAGTTCGTCATTAGCCAGTGAAACAAAGGACTTGTCAAAAGCCCTCAGGATTTCTTTATCCTCCAGATACTGTTTTGCTTTCTCCAACATCTTTAGACAGCAATCGCTAAGTTTGCAAACACAAGAATGCAATATGCATCATACATCAAGAAAGGACGAAGTTGATGAAGAAGAACTTCCACGTTTCTGGATCTTTTCCTTGCTTCTTTCAAACTTCTTTATTAGCTCAGTCACTATGCACACAGAGGAAGTGAGTCCCACAAGAAACAGTAAATCTGGAAGAGATAATTAGTGTTCGTTAAAATTGCTATTTAAGGCTGAGGGGAGACTTACAAAAGAACAAGACTCACAAGACTTTCAAATTTTCTCCCAATCTTTGGGAAAGTTCAGGAGAAATGAAGCAAGATTCAATTCTTTGCAGGACCAGAAGATTAAAATGCACAGTTTATGCACAAACCATAAGTACAGACAAGATATTAAAAGCTTTTAAAGTATTTCATAACCTTATTTTCAGCAACATAATTAACTTAATTCTGAAAAAAGAATATTAATATAGTCAGAAATTATGCTACAATAAATTGATGTATTTCATTACAATCATTCAATTCCAGAAACCACAAAAGTAATAAACCCAAGCCTTGATGAGGCCAACAGCATTATGTATCTATAGCTTTTTTAAATCCTTATGTTTATTTACCCTATGACAATGCAATTGGTATTAAAGGATTTCTAAATCAGCTGTTTATATTCAGAGAAAAAACTTACAAAACAGCTAAATTAATAGTGCTCAAAAACCTACAAAGTCAATAATTTTGCCTGCAACGAAATTTATATTAAAAACCCCCAAATAAATAAGCACCTAAAAATTTAAGAACACACTGGTCAGTTGTGTACCATATGCATTTAAATCATGGTTCCCAAAGAAAAACTAAAAGGATTTAAAAAACCAAAAAGCAAACCAATGAAACAAACAAAACCCCCAAAAAGCCCTACCCACAAAACAGAAAGTATCAGCAGGCTTTGTATTCCTGTTGTACACAAACAGCCAGAACGTGCTCTTACAGAACAACCACCACCCACATTTATAAATTAATCCTTAATGCACAGTTTTGAAAAGGGAACTGTTCTTACCCAAGACACTCAGGCTCTCTGTTTGGAAAACTTTCTGAAGTGGAGGAAAGTAAATGACCAATAACTGGCCCATTATAGATCCAAGGACAGCATAGCAGAACATTTTATTACTGCAAAGTCCAATCTCGAACACAGATTTTGTCTGTTAAAAAAATAGTATGTTACACAGTACATGTAATATTAATTATCTAGACAAGAAACTACAATTTCTTTTCATCCAGTCTTTTGGAAAAATGTAAAATATTACTGTTGACCTCTTAGATAATCCAGAACAAGTTCTTGAACAAGCTAATTGCATTTTCTCCCTGGTAAATAGAGTACAAGTCTTGTCTTCATAGTCAACAACTTGCATATTGAACTTACTTTTCCACAAGTACAGTTCATCAGCAAAAGGTTCTCCCTACACTTTTCCATATCAGAAAACAGACAGCAAATTAGAGTAAATGTAGTAATGTATGCTATCACAAAATTTCAGACTTGTTTCCTTAAAACAAAAAAATACACAGATAAAAAAATATAGAAAAGTTGCAGAAATTTTCCTTGGACATGGGTTTAGGATTACAAAATATAAAAGCTAAGGCCTTCAAGAAATTTCACATTCTGGTCAGGCTGCTAAACTGACAGAATTTCCGGGAAGAGAAAAAACCAACCAAGTGTACACAGCAATACAAAGGACCCCCACACTTCAGCTCTTAATAACAGTTGTCTTGCTTTTGTCAGGACACCACCATGTAAACCAATTAAGTGATCTAATTTATCTGTAATTTAAGAAATCCTATCTAGTAAATGCATGAAACTCCGAGCTTAATAGCAGACGTGAAGTGAATCAGCAGGAAAACACTTGAAACAAACACAGCAAGATCTTCCCTCAAAGAAAACTGATTGTTGTGTTAATACTGTGTAAACGGACAATATGAATCACTTACCTGAGATCTAGAACTCAAAGCATTGAACATATCAAAAAATACAAAACAGGTGAAAGTCATGGTTGTATCTCGAGGTGTTATTACATTGTCTCTTAACTGCCAACAAAAGAAAATGGAATGGCTTTAGCATGCTTTAAACCCTCGACAATTAAACAAAGTCAATTAAACAAAATTATTACGATAATTCTACAATAAGTTTTCCTAGCTAGGTAATGAAGGCAAAAGTAACTCGTTTGCCCCAAGCTGATTTATTAAATCATACAGCAAATATTACACACCTGTAACTTACAATAATTTGTAATTCCAAGCTATGATCAAATGAAGCCTCCTGACCAACAGTTAGGCAAGCACATGGAATAGCAGGAATTCTATGATGCACTATGCAAATGTTCAAACAACATTTTTCTCTACTGGGAAAACAAAGTCAAATGGCTGTTTCATGATCATCTGGCTAGAAGCTTTGCGTGATTACTTTCTATGGGCCAAAGTTTCCCAAGTAGATTTGGAACCTGGAAAAGTCTATGTTAAAATAGAGACAGGGGAATAAAACCATATTTCTCATTTCAACAACTATTTTGAAAATCTTCCTCTCTACTATGCTAGTATTAAATAAGCATGGCCAAAACTCACAACTAAGTTCATATTAATTCTGAATTCCAACTGCTGGTATAAAGAGGATTTCTTTTAAACTAGGTTGTTACTGCTCTAAGTTTTGCACTTCTGTCATACCTCTCTCCAGAAGACGAACAGTGTTCCACAGACAATAATTATTGATGAAACCAATATTTTAACAATCAGGTTTTTGGTCAGAATGCTGTCCTTCAGATTTCTTGGAGGTTTTCGAATAATGTCTTTATCCACAGGCTCCACCCCAAGGCTTAGAATTAAAAGAACATTTTACATTTTTATCATTGTAGAAGTAATTCACTGCTTCTAACTTAAGGATTAGATTTCCTGAGTTGAAAAAAAGAGGATTTAATGCTAGTTCCTCACCATCTCTCCCTCCACCATCTACTTGCAGTGAAGAGGGTCAGAGGAAGTACCCAGAGGAAAGCCAGAACCCTGCATGCAAGTTTCATGGGCATATCCATGGATCTTTAGGTATCCTTGCTGCCCCCATATCATTAGATACTAAAGCAAACTAAAGAGAATTAACATAGAACCATACTGCAAACATTGAAATTCACAGAGAAAGTTTGCTATTTCAGAAACATTTCACTGAAGTTTAACACTTCACAGTTTCCTTCATGAGCAACCATTTTCCTTGTTGAAATAAAAGGAGTACAGAACCTAATGGAGTTAAAAGTAATTCCTTACCTTTGAGCTGGAGGTCCATCCATAATAATATTGATCCATAAGATCTGCATGGCATTGAGAGGATTAGGAAAGTTCATTAATGTAGCCAGTGAGATTAAAGTCAGTGCTGCTATACTCCTGTTGAAAGAATCCATTTTTACAACTGTCAGCATGGACAATTTCTAAAGATCCACTGATAACTGCTTTGTAATCAACACTTCAAGAGTAGATACAGATTTTGACAGTGTGAATCATGACCGACGTAAGTCGAACTTTAAAGACAGAGCATGAAATCCTTTAGAATACTCATTCTGACACAGTCCATATTTAAAACAGCATTGTTATGGAACTAAAAAGGCAGCAAATTTGCATTTAAAAACCTCCCAAACTTTTAGGTAACATTTCAGAATTATCACTCACCATCACCTAATTCTTTTTTTTATGAGGAACTGGGTCCTATACTTTTCTTGTGCCAAAAGCAAAACTTCTAAATATGGTTTTGAAAAACAAACTGCTTTTCTACTTCTGATGTAAACAAACTCACTCTGTGCACCTGTCACTGGTTTGTATGGTCAGTCAAGGCAAGCTACTACTCAAGCTCCCTAAAAATACCTACAACCACTCCTCATTACAAGCAAGTTGAGAAGGCCAGGCCAAAGACTGAAAAACAGATTAGCTGGCTACAAGCTCGGCATTAGAAACCTCTGTAAACAAGTATGCACTAATTGCTCTCAGTGCAAGATTAAGTGGTTTCATAACCAAGAAGAAGAAAGCAAGCTTACAGTAATTCCAAATTTAGCACTGTACTGAACCTTATTATGCTCTCCCTGCAAAGAGTGACAGAAAAAACCAACGGGTGACTGATTCATCAAAAACCTGAGGCCACCATTCCCAGGGCTAACAGGCAAGCACACTTTCCTAGAACATCTATGCTTAGCTATTTTTCAGCAGCAGATTTCAGCAGCAGATTTCTAGTCTAGTCTTATACCAGTGCAGGACACTTGGTAAGACCGGAAGTATATGCCACTTATTACAATGTTTATGCAGGTAAACAGGTTGGTCTCTTCTGGGTTTTGTTGTGTTGGGAGTTTTTGTTGAGAATTTTCTTTTTGTTTTGTTTTGGGGGGTATTTGTTGTTTGTGGGTTGGGGTTTTTGTGGGGCTTTTTTTGGGGTTTTATTTGAGGTTTTAGGTTTCGTTTTGTTTTCTTTAATTTCTGCAAAATTCAGACCACTCCGAAATGTCATGAAGCCTTCAAAAAAGTACATGAACAATATGATGAAGAGAAAAACTATGTCCCTGAATCCTGATCCATCCATTACGATAAACTCACAAAAATTTTGAAACTAAGGCTTCATAAACTCTTGTCTTCTTGTCTTACATACACATTATATAGCTAGCGCATGAATCCTTGTATGTAAGAAAAGGAAGCCAGCTTCATCCAGCTAACTCATTCCACAAACCAGTACGTGGATTTCAGAAAAACTAACCTCCTGATTCCCTGGTCTTCTCCATTTGAATACATGTTCTGGTTAAGGAGGGACCGACTACAAGCTTCTCATTTAAACCCAGGGACCCAAATGCTCTTTCTCTCTATCCTTTCAGTAATTGACTTTACACATCTTAACAGGAAGAACCGTGACCAAGTTACATGTCTGTTTACTACACTACCTTCTGGGTCTTGAAAAACAAAACAAGCCACCAAACACAAAATTGTGAAAACTCAAAAGCACAGTATATCAGCATCCTCCTTGAAATGTACAGTATTAACATGAATTTATGCATCTGCTTCATGCTTTGATTCATTCACAAGAAACTTCTCATACTGATGGCTTTTCAAACTTACGTGCTCAGTTGGAATCTAACAAAATTTTTAATATTATTATAAATTCCTTTACCCTCTTCAATTGCAGACCTGCAATTAAAAAACAAAGATTACATTACTAGACAAATGAAACTACTGCCAAAAAAAGCTTAAAACACACAAAAAAGGCTATTAATTTGAGCAGGAATAAAACCAGCAAGAAACAAATGGAGTTGAGGTTCTTTTAACTTTGGCAGTCATTGTTTTTCAACTTGACTATAAGAGCCCAAACTATTTTGTGATTGTGAATAATCACAAGTTATTTTTCCAGATGCTTAACTTTCAAAATGAAATGTTATTAGTAAAATCTCCTCTTTGTTCAAAACTCCCCACCATCCTTGATAAGAGCTTCTGATTCAAGTCAGATAATTAAAAAAAAAACCAAAAACCACAAAAACAAAAGAAACCAAAAAGCCAACAACCCCCCCCTGCTCCCCACTTTTAAAAAACACAGAAATATAGCGTGACTTTAGAGGACCATCTATTCTTCCTGTACCAGAATGAAATATGTACAGACCATCTTCACAACCCCTAGCATGTGTCACAACTTGCCTATCACATTATCACAATTACTGCAGTGAGAAAGGATTTTCTAATACCCAAATCAAGCCTACTTTGCCACAAATAAAACTGATTTCTTTCTTCCATTCCCCCAACAATTAAACAGCATTCTTTCTGTACCTTAAACAATTAAAAGGGTGGGGAAAAGATGTAAAACTATGGAAGTTCATACTTCTTTTTTTTCTTAGCATTCACCTCGTCTCTCTCTCCTATTGAGAACTTTCTTGATGAAGTGAGAAAAATGGAATAAAGCATTCCAGCAAAAACCTCACCAAGCCCATGTAAAGTACTTACTACAGATGTCCTTCCTATGTACTCTTCTCACTATGTTAAAATGATTCCCTTCTCTGTTTTGTTTTTGCATAACAGCACATTTCTGTTGGCTGAATTAGTGTGACAACCTCAGATCATCCTCTGACATACTGCTACATAGGTAGATTTTCTTATACTGTACTTCTTCATTTCACTTCTTCCCAAGGATTAAGTGTCATACTTTGGAACTGAAGTGTTCTGAGATTGATGCATAATTTCAAAATGAAGGCTATTTCGCCAGACAGCAGTTCAGCTCTGTCAACAATCACTACCTTCAAAAGTCAGATGAATTAAAGTCAAAATAGGATAAGTTTAGCCAAGCTCTTTTTGAAATACACCAATCAAAAATATGAACAAGTACAAACAAACGGTTACCAGAAGCTAATAACTTATCCCAGCTCTCATCTGGGATATCTAAGTAGTTTATATTTTTTTCCTTTTCTGAAACCACCACATTTAAGAGTTGAAAACAAATGGAGAACTATGTAAATTTTTTAAATCTTGAGCGGAATGCTCTGTCATTTTTTCATTAGTTTTATACTCCTGAAATAAGAAATTGAATGAAATCTACTAACCACTAATAGACTCACAATTTCACCTCAGTTATGTTTCCAAATATATTAACACTCCTGACTGAGCAGAAAACTCATTTACGGCTGCTACACTTACAAGTTCAGGGAATATCTATTGGTTTTAACCCAGGCAACGTCTCATAAAAGCTATATAGTACCAGATATGTACATAAAGGCCACCTACATTATTGTCTGAAAATCATCATCCACGAGGATCATATCTGCTGCCTCTTTACAAACATCTGTTCCAGTTTGTCCCATTGCTACACCAATATCTGCAGCCTTCAGAGCAACAGCATCATTCACTCCATCTCCTGTCATGGCTACTACGGCACCATTATTTTGCAGGGACTAAAGAGGGAAAAGAACTTAAATCAGGGATTGAAATAACCCATCCTTTAAAAATGTTCTAGATACAAGGTTTGTGTCATTGCTCCCCTTCCCCCATTTCTTATAATTGCACTGTAATGTCCTAAAGAAAAAAGCAGCTGGTTCTGTTCTAAATAATTTTTATACAAGATTTTGAGTTAAACTTCAGTTTGTATATTCAGACAGCCTAAATTTTAAAGCTAGGGTATATAAAATTTGCCTTTAGGGGAAAGAAAAAAAACTCTAGAGAAAGACAGAAGATACTGTATTTACATATTAGCATTATCACCTTCTTATATGTCTTGCATGCATCCTTATGGTCTCAGAGTTTTGACTCCTTAGTGCTACTTTTCTGATTGTTCCAATCATTACACTGAGTATGTCCCTCTTTGCTACCTTCTTTTGTTAACTTCTGAATAGAGGCATTGCCACAGACATGGCTTGAAATTCATTCCCTTTTATTTCACCTGACAAGTATCAGAATTATGGTTCTTTCAAGTTCCTAGGCAATTCAACTGCAACGCGACACAAAACCTCAATCAATCCCCAGCTCCCTACATAGAAGAAAGCCTTAGAAAAAATACCTATTCCTTGTGAGCACTATGCATTTTTCTAGGCAATATTTTCAAGTACACTTCACTGTCAAATCAGATGCATTTCTGATTTCATCTTGACACACAGTAGCATGTTATAGTTTAAGTAAAGGCAGCACAGACAATGCCCATAGCAGCAGTCCAGCATTTGACCCTGCATAAGACGTACCTTTATAATTTTCAATTTATGTCGGGGACTGGCTCTGTAGAAAACTGCAACCTATTAAAAGTACAATGAAGTAGTGGTGAAAATTTCAGAAATGTAAAGAATTGCACTGGATTCTATTTAGATAGAGGTTAAAAAACACTATCAAAGGCCAACTGTATTCTTGTCAGCTCTTAAGCTGAAGCACCAGTAAGCTGTGTTTTCAATTGAGTGAAATCATTAATTTCAGAGAAGATTCAAAGAGTGTTCCAGTAAACAAAGTTAGTGCTACTTATTTCAAGATAGAATATGCAATTTAAAAGCCTTCTAAAATAATGAAGCAACTGAGGTGTAATGGCTTGCTGCTGGCCTTCCTGACTAAATCGATGCAGGCAATTGCCATGCTGACTCTACAATCAACACCATTTGCCCTTGTCAGCACTAGTGACAAGTTGCTCAGGATATTTCAGTTTTGCTAGTTTATGTAGCATATTATTAACAATTGAATTTTTAAAGCTAATTAAAAATTCTGTCTTGGAAGGACCGATTTTTATATTTTTCTTGCTCTCTGGACTTCTCTGTAAATTGAAATTTGAGGACATGGAATTTAGTTTTCCATAATCTCCATACAGTTAGCATCTTTCCTTTTCAAGAAGCCTGACAAAAAGTTGGATTTCTCAACAATCACTTTAGACTGTATACAGCTATCAATCTTATTGGTTGATTTTAATTAATTCCTAGTAAGATTTTAAGCAAACACCTAGAAAAGCACTCGGGTCCCAGGTCAAACGTGTAAGTAAATTTGTATCTATTTCAGTTATTTAATGTGGACAGCTCTTAAGAACAAGTATTACCAAATAAACCAAAAATTACTATTTGCCACACAATTCTCTCTTTTTCTCAGTTTCTGTGAGTCACTAAGAAAAGACAGAAAGCTGACATGCACATTTCTTGATTGCAAATATTGGCTTTTGGCTTGCTTACACCAGGCTCAAGCATGCTGCAGTCTAATTTTGCAGTCCTTGGCAAACAGAGCAGCATTTTGATGCATGAATTTTGCAACATAGCTAAACCTGAACCTCTATTGCATTTGATTATGTCTTCACATTTATAACTTTGACATCAGTTAATCAATTTAGTTATTTAATAACTAAAAAGTATTAAGCAGTAACTTAATAAATAGACCCTTTCAAAATTCCCAACCAGTGACCTCAAATCGATTAAAATCATTAAAAACACAGACAAGTCCTCTTACAAATTACAAAACAATGGACTGTCTGAACATGCAGACTCTAAGACTATATAAATGAACTGGGTTGCTCAGAAATAAAATGGCCTAATAACACAAAAAGGTGATGTTCACTGAGAGGTGGCAAAACAAAAGTTAAAGGTAAAAGCCAAACTGAATCATTAAAAAAGACAGAAGTAATAAACTCCCTAAAAAGATAATTGCATAAGTTGAAAGAAATAGATTTTCATATTAGTCATAAGTCAGACCAAAAGATACTTATTAGAACAATATTATTTGTATCTCAGAAAACGCATTTTAGCTTGCAACAGAAAAAACGCATTTCTCAATATGTAAATGTATCCTTTAGCACATTTCAGTAAGTAGTACATCAATACAAACCTTTGGTGTTATTTGAGAAAGCTGCTGAATATCCAAATCATCTATCTCTTCTCCAGAGATTGCCTGTGAATTTTTGGAATACAATCCTAGTCGACTAGCTGTAAAAAAGTAATAAAAAAACCTTGTTATAATAATTTACCCTTTTAAGACGTTAAGTACCCAATTACTTTTTTTAATCTTAATATTTCTGCATAATTTCAGATTTGAAATACCTGGAGCAGAACATCTTACTACATTATTGATTTAGCGTGTTGGAGTAAATTATTTGAACTCTTGAGTAACAAAAACATGCTACAAAGTCTATCCTAATCAGAAATTTATTTGCTTAGTCTTTTTAGGTCTAAAGGTCTGTAGTTGATTTTGTCAGGTGTCATATAAACAAATAGAGGAGTTCAGTCCTCTCAAAGAATTTACAGTTCAAAAATAACATGAGGGAGACAAGGGAAAAAAAAAACCCTCTGATAAAATACTCTGAATTTGGAGGTATACTTTTCATGTGCACATCCAACTGCTCATCACCCTGTTGGTAAAGAATTCATATTCTGGCTAAAGTGCTTGTACTTTAATGTATTATATTGTAAGAAGAAGTTAAGTAGTTTCTTTAAGTATTTATTAATAATATTTAAGGTGCAAACTTAGTTGTATGGACAAAACTGGACAGCACTGAAGTGCCATACATCATTACTCCTTGTCACTAGCTATTTTAGTTTATCCCTGTTGTCATGAGACAGGCATCCAAAGCTAAGGGTAGGGAGGGTGGTGGTGGTGATGTAACAGTAAGAATCAGAAATCAAGCATATGTAATAAGAAAAGACAATGAAAAAAAAAAGTTTCAAACAGCTAAAGTCGTATATTAACCAAATTAGAAAAACTACTATTCAAGCTGAAACCAAAGCATCACTTCAGGCTACGATCTGGGTTTTTTGGGTCTTTGTCCCTGCTAATTCCACTGTGCCATACATTAACCCAAAATAAAGACTTAATACCCGCACTTCATAACAATTAACTAAGCAGAAAACATGAATGGAAATGAGCTATTCATACCAATGGCAACTGCAGTTTCCTGTGAATCTCCAGTAACCATTTTTATTGCAACTCCTGAGGTGATAAGTGTAGTAACAGCTTCTTTTACACCAGTCCGTGGAGGATCGATTATTCCCACAAGCCCCAGAAAAGTCAGCTGTCCTAACTCAGGACCAGAAGCTAAGGCCAAAACTTTAAGAAGACAAAGAAATAAAAATGTTAAGATTTGAAATTAACATTTACATCAGCATTTAAAACAACTCTTGCAAACTAACAGGCAGCATAAAGCAAAGGGATGGAATTGGTATTTTCCTTTTTTTAAACCTTGGTAGTAGCAACGCTGAGCATTCACAATAGCCTACTTATGTACACTCTTGTCTTCTAAAGAATTTCATACCAAACACTCATATTCCGGGTTTTAAAGATAACTTTCCTGTTTATTCTCATCTGAAAGTGTTTATACTTTCACTGTGTGGAAAGAGAACCACATCTAGCTTTGTGATTTCTCTGTGCATTTCTTTTATGCAAGAGGATGAAAGGGAGGATCAGTTAACGTATTTATTTTCTGCTTTGGTTTTTTTCTTCCCCTTTTGAGAGGCAGATTTCATTGAGTACATGCTGAATATTTTCTGGAATGCCTTTTAAAGTAGGATTCTTAATTCAAATATATTTAAATGCCATTAGAGTTGCAAGGAAAAAGCAAGTTTGCTTTTTTCAAAACGTTACCCTTGATTTTTTTGTTTGACATAAAGAATGAATAAAACAAATAAAACAGCGAAGAGATACCACTCCTAGCATATCCTCTCAGCTTCTAATAATTTGCATCTTAGGAATTTCCTGAGGCACACAGTACCCTTCCCTTTAAAAAAAAAAATTGAAAGTAATTTAAAAGCTGTGCATGGACTTAACAGCCTAGAGGTCTCTTTACAGAGGCCAAAGAAAGCCAGTCATGTATAATCCTGGCCCATAACTAATTCCTGTCAATCATCTTGTGAAAAATACTTTGTTTTATCTAAAATTCTACACAGGTTGTTAACACAGAAGATAATTCTAATGGCATCTCCTGACCTGCAATCAGTTGTGGTAGCCTAACTCATGAGGGTGGCAGGAGCCAAAGTAATGGACAAATAAACATATTCACATTAAAAAAAAAACCCCACAGGCATCTATAATAAGGTATAGAAGCTATTAAGTAGCAATGTACTCTTCAGTTATGGTCACATGCAAGAGATGACACGAAGCAACAGTGCCCTTTCTCACCCTTTGCAGTTTAACCATGTTATTATGCAGGACTAAAAGCCAAACAACACAGTGGCACTTACTGAACAAAAAAACCTAACCAACCAACAAAAAGATCCTCGTGTTTTGGGTTGCTCTTGTTTGTTGTTGGTGGTGGTTTGGGGTTTTTCTTTTTTAACAAGAAGCAGTGCCATTTAAATAAAATTGTTATTTTGAAAGACTGAAACAGCCTTACCCCTAAGTCCTGCAGAACCCATAGACATCTTCTCTTGCTGGTATTGCTCTCTCTGTTGCTGCACCAGAGGTAGGCTCTGTCCCTTACAGTTATACGATGTACAGTACCTAATGACTTGTTCATAAGCACCTTTCATAAAGCAAACCTCAGGTTTGTCCTAAAAGAAAAAAAAGCTGTTGTGTGCACATGTGTGTATGCTTAAGTACACACACGAGTACACACACATGGACTCGTAAGAATGACAGATGTGTACTTTTGTTAAGAATCTTAACAACATAATGCAAATCAACCTTACACTTCTAAACATAAAAATCTTTCTTTTGAATATCTCGAGACAGTGTATGTTCAAGAGTGGTAAAGTCAAAAGAGCAAAGCTAATAATCAGTATCTCCTTTCAGTAGGCATCGGACACAGATACTGCAAGTCACAGTTTACAGACTACAAGAGGCCATGCAAAGGACAGAAATTCAACCTACACAGGACATTAGACCTGAAAGACCTTAAGCTCATCGTCAGACCAGGTGCACAGGTCATTAAACATCCCCTCCATCCTGGTACAAGGCCTAATAACTCTAATATTTTCTAGATAGCCACCTAACCTTGATATGATGATATGACAGGACTGAGAGTTCACCACCTACCTCAAACACTTAACTCCAATGCTAAATCAACTCAACCCTTCCCATCCCCCCCCTTCCATTAAGAACTGCTGCCTCAGCTCCATTTCCACTCACTGATCACTCATCTTCTCTACAGTTGAACTAAAAAACTCTTTTTTAATACATCTATTTTCTTCTTGTGAAGTTATTTATATGCACAGCAGTCAAGTTACCTCAGTGTTTCATGATAGGCTTAAGTGATGAGAGCTCCAAGTTTCTAAATCCACTATATTTTCTTAGTCTTCAAAAAATTTATGCTCCCTTTAAACCTATTATCAATTTTCCAACATTCTTTTAAAATTTCTGATTCAGAAACACAGACACAGTAAGTCTTTACATGCGTTAAAATCTTTCTGCTCATCATTCTTTACACAGACATGGAGAATCAACAATACAACCCACATAGCTAAAAGGAGTCAAATGCTTTCTTTCCAAAGTAAAGATTTCACTGTGATACTGGAGCACTGTCAGCAAGCCTAGTTTTGGTCTGAAGTATTAGAAGATTTTTCATAAGTCCAATATAGGGTCTGTTGTTGCACATGTTGTCTAGAAGGCTCCAGTTATCAGACTGGCAGTGACTATGTCAATATTCGTAACAAAAACATTCACATGGATCTAAATGAAACATGAATGCAAATATGTATATGAAAGTACCAGAAGACAGAAAAAGAGCTTAAAGAGTGGTTTTATTGGTAATCCATGCCAGTGCTGACATCAATAAAATTTGTCAACACTGGGGACGTGATGTCTGCATCAAAAAGAGAAACCTCGTCTTTTCAACAAAAATAAATTTTACTATTGAACATCAATGCATATTCTTGGTCTTAATTCATTATGTAACCATGCTGCACTGGAACAGCAGAAGATTGGCAGAGTTGCTTTAGATGTTTGAGAAGAGAGAAGAAGGAAGGAAAAATAGCCAAGTATACATCCAAAGTCTCAGCTTTCAAAATGCTTAAAATAATTTCCTAGGATGCCTTTTATGGAAATTATTTCCTGTGATTCCTTCTCTCTACTTCAGAGCTTGAAGCCAAAGCTGTGGCTACTACCAAACTGTATTTCTAAGACTGTGCACTACTGCCAGTCCTCCGAAACTTCTGAAGCAAAAAATGAAGCTATTAAACAAGGTAGATAACCATTCTACAGAGCCAGTGCTCAAGGAAACAGTGATTGAAGTTTACCTGCTGTGTTCTGTGAATGCATTTAACAGCCATCCATTTTTGTTCTGAGCTGAAGGGATATTCAGCTTTCCTTATGTAGTCTTCCTGGACTCCATCTAAACCCATCTGTATAAAACACAAGTACCACCACAATGTCAGGACCTTTTCTTTTCAAATAGGTATGAAATTTGTTGATGTGTTGAAATACCTTAGTTAGCAAACATCACTTAATTAAAGAACTATTCCATCTCCAAAGCTGCTTTTGAGCACACTGTTCCAATTTAGACAGACTTCTGACAAACTAGTGCTGAAAGCACCTAGAAATTTCTTTCAGGCTTCAGCACGAGCCTTGCTACATTTCTCAATAGCTGTAACGGGTGAGTCACAGCACTACAAAAAACCAACAACAACCCCCCTCCCTCCCCAAAAGAAAAAAACCCAAACACTTCAGCACAGTGTCCACAATTCAAAAGTCCTGCACTTAAAAGGCACTATAAATGCTGCAGTCACCAATACATCAGTTATCAAATTCCCATTGCTACTGATGTGAACTGGGAAAGAGACAGCACAGTCAATATTCAACAGGTAAATTAGTTTGTGGCAGGTAAAAAGACAGTACTCAGTGCAGAAAGATGAAAATAGAGATTTTACTTCACTCGTAAATATTTTTTTTCTGATCCTTCAGAACGCCCAAGATTTACAAGAAAGAAACATAGGAGATGAGCAGTTGCAATACAAATCTAGGAGATCCAAAAGAGAAGAAAATGAGAAAAACAGAACCACAACTTATTTCTACACATTTCCCACCTGCCATGAATCCAAAAAGCACCATCAAGTACACACCTTCATAGCAAGTGCAATTAAAGCCCCTTCTGTTGGCTTCCCCATCAATGTGTTGTTTCTAATCAAGGCATCATTGCACACACAACCGGCCTAAAAGATGAGGAAGGAAAGGGGAGAAAACAGAACACAAAATAAATGCCATACAAAGCTCTCAGGCTACATCACCACTAAAACTCACCTTTCTTTGCCAAGATCTTACCTCCACAATTTTGCTAATGGATGGGTTGTTATAACCATGAATAACTTCACCATCGAGCATCACTTCTCCAAACCTGTTATAACCTACTCCAGTAACCTGCAAGACAAGCAGCCAGAGGCAGCATGCAATGTAGTGTTGACCAGCTTAACTGCTCTTAGCTTTTTACTATAAACTACAGAAGAATTTCAAAAGCCCATTCATAACGGCTGTTTTTACTCAGTGTGCACGAATTCTTCTTACTCAGCTTCTAATGCAGCAACACTCTGAGTTCAATAAAACACATTAGAGACTAATTTATTTTAAAAGTATCAATTTTATTCCTTAGCATAAATAAATGTAGTGTATGTTGTTTCCTTGCAGTATTAGGCATGCTCTCTTTTTATCTTCTTTCTTTTGCTTTCTAACTTTTTCCTCCTATTTGTCTTTACCCTGATTAATAATGCATACCCCCTGCAGGGGAATGGAATTACAGAGCAGAGTCCTACTTCCATCGAGTTATTTAAAAAAAAAAAACAAAAAAGAAACAGTTGAACTGCCTCTCAGTTTAGACCTCAAAAAGATGTTAAAACCAGTAAAATTGTATTTTTAGTGCATAAAAACCAGGCACCCCACTAGGATCCTAAAAAAGTCTTCATATCTACAGCATTAACAGCTAATATATTTCACAGCCATTTAAAGTTCTCTTTCCATTAGGAAAAAGGAGATTTGACCCAGATGCAATTGCACTAATAGCAGAATTCATATAGAATTCTAAAAATAAAATACCAAATACCAGGATATATAAGAAAATACAGCTAAATAATAGGAAACAATAGGAAAAAATGTCAGTATTTTTGCTTACAGAATAAAATTACAAGACCATCTGTTAACTGTATTGTGGAAACAAAACCCTGATCAAGGAGTTTGAGAATTTAATAACTTGATTAAAACACTCCTATGAACCCACAGCCAGTTTCACACCTCACTGCTTTTCCATTCCTGCTGCTTTTGCTTCTCTTTTGTGCATTTACATCATCAGTCTTTCCAGCAACTCCCTAATCTCAACAATCACTGTTTCTTGTCCTGCTCCTACTTCCAAGTCCATCCATAATAAAAAAGCAAGAACAACAGCACATATCCCGTATGAGCAGCTCACACAATAAACTGTCTTTTAGCCAAAAAGTTGGATATCTCCATTTTAAATGTTTGTAACATGTAAATTTCGTGGGATTTTTTTTGCACCTGAAACAGCAAAATAGCCTCAACTTTCCGTACTGAAGAAAACCACAATCTCTCAGCTTGGTCATGTATCTTAGCATCTGTCTCTTACTGTGTGTGAACTACAGTCACCAAAAGTTTTAAGAACTTAACATACTATATAAAAAATTCTTCTGTAACCAGAGAAGGCTTGGATAGCACAGCTCAAAGGCTGCATACTAAATGAACTGAGGGACAGGAGTTTGGTGCAATAAATTTATGTTTTTCTAATTGATGCTTTACCTGCAGTATGGTCCAGCATGTTTCAGCTGATACAGACAACAAAGTAAAAAGGCAAATTCAAGTCTAAATGTCACACTACATACCTCAGCATGCTGCCCATCAGAAGTAAAAATATGGGTAACAGTCATTTCATTCTTTGTCAGAGTTCCAGTTTTATCTGAACAAATGACGTTGCAACAACCTGAAATAACAAATTAACATTTATAAGACAAGATTTGTAATTCTTGTTTAGAACAATGGGAGTAACTAACAAAGACAAAAGTATTCAAGCCAAGCAAGTTTCTAGAAATACTGCAGCTGTCTATGAATAATAAGTGACATTTAACAAAAGACAGCAAATTTTCAACTATTAATGAACAGTTGTACAAAGTTCTTTGCGAGTTTGTACAATAAATAAAAAAACTCCCAAACTAATTAAAATCGCACATTTACAACTCATCCAAAATGTGTCCATTCAGTACCTCTCCTTTATTTTATTTTATTCTGCTGTACCTCAAACTACAGATTTGAGATTAACTAAAATTACTGAAATTTCAATTGTGATTCCTGGGGACGAGAAAAACTAAGAGCCTGAAAAAGTACAACATCTAGCTAACACTAGCCACAACATCTCTATCGCACAAGTGTGACTTACTTACTAATAAACCTGCAAACTTTAATAAGCTTGAAAAGATTAGAAAAATGTGAAATTTATATATGCCTTTTTAACCCTGGAATGGAGATTCTGGGAGAGTGTTGCAGCATCTTGACGTTTCTGGACATGACAGCAGCAACTGTAGAAGCAACAAAAAACCTTGCAACACTAATGAAACTCTGCTAGAGGCATTGGAAAACAAAATTTCCCAATCTTTAAATGCAAAAATGAAATCAGATGCAGCAGAACAATTTAATTTAGCATTTCTATTTCTATTCCGTGTTCTGTGCTTTACATGTTTTATAACTCAACCTGCATACAGAACTTCTTTGAGCTTTAAAGTTTTTTAATGATTTTATGTTCTAATATGAGCAGTGTAACATCCTGAAGGTGCATTATGACTGCAAAGCTTTTTCTAATATTTGAATCTGGATTTGATTTCAACTGTCAATATCACTCCTAAATTTACACCAGAAAGTTTTCATTTAAAAGACATTTTACAAGTCTTATTTAACAAGAACATCTTACAGCAAACAATCAGTTTAGTGTATTGCTAGCATGGCATGCTATTAACTGGCAGATTCTTTATTTCAGTTCAAAAAAAGTAGAAGCAGTTAGAAGGCCCACAGAAACATGAATTGCTCCTGTGTAACACATTCAGTTTAGGAATGTTTTAAAGATGCCACCACACTACTAACAAAATAAGAATATCTGCTTTGTTTTCCTCATTAGTCATCAGTATTTCTGTGGATTTCCTAACATTTGCATCAAAAACACTGTCTCTAAGTTAGTCTAGTCATACCTAAAGTTTCAACAATAGGCAGCTTTTTTACAATAGCCCGTTTCTTCACCATTCTCATCACACCAAGGGCCAGTGTCACCGTTACCACAATTGGGAGTCCTTCGGGGATTGCAGCTACAGCCAAACTGTAATGAAAGTAAATACACAAATCTTGTTTTGGAATGTCATACAGGAATACACAGAAGTGATGAATTTACAGTTCAGAACATTGTTTCTGTAGCTGGCTGGTCACTGAGATTAAAACAGAAAGGAAGGAGCTACCATGTGATTCTATTGTATAGCATTCATTATAAGAAACCCGCTGAAGACAGCAACAAATAAAATAAATTAAATCTTTTCTACTCATTATTTATGCAAAAGTATGAAGAAATGTTGGGGAGAAATCAATTGTACATCTGTTTTGCCTACACAAAACACTAATTAGCGCTGCACAAAGCAGCCCAGATTGTGAAGAACAAGCATAGTCAGCACTAAACAGAACTGGGAAATGCCACCACTGATCCACAACTGCTACTGCCAGATCGTGATGTGGCAGCAAATTAAGTGAGGGAATGGCACTGAAGGTCATTTAAAAAACAAACAAATAAAAAACTCAATGACAGTGTAAACAAGATCACAACTCATTAGGCAATGCTCAAAGATGCAGTTCCTGGGTTTCTTTTCTCCCCTCCACAAATGCATAATTCTCCAGAGTCTGATCCTGTCGCTTAAAGAAACCCTTCTGCCTTATCCACTGTCCATGCAATCAGCAACCCAACAACTTTTCGAGGAGTATGGAGTTAGACCGTCTAAATTCAGTGCTGTTCTTAGCAAACACACTGGGATTAAGTTTGCATAATATAGTAGAAGATGAGTTATTGAACTACATGACACAAGGCTTGCAGTAACTTAGTTTTGTCATATGCCTTATAAAATTACAGCTTCTTTATTTACTCAGAAACGAAAATTCAAACTGTACAACTCTATTGCCTGTTTGCAGATCTTCCACAAGACACTCAGAAATCACCCTATGAATGTAAAGTTTAAGAGACTGACAGGAACATACTTCATCATTAAAAATATGTATGAATTTGTTTTTCTATTTTTATTTTGAATTACTTACATGAAGTTAAGACCAGTGTGTGTGAGCATATTATAAAATAGATCACTAGCTTTCAAATGCTTGCTTGTAATACATGATCTACACTATTTAAAAACATAAATCTTACCTCACACCAATTGTGAACATATCAAGGATATGCTTTCCCTGCAACCAGCCAACTAGCATAATAACTCCTATAAAGAAAACAGTCAGGGGGATAAATGTAAAACCAGCATATACTGTAGCCTCATGGGCACAAGAAAAAATTCAAATACAAAGAACAAAGCTTACCATTGTGCTACCTATAAAAATCTATTACTTATTTCACTGCCAAAGCATGATTCCATTAGTATGGCCAAGATGAAGAAAGTCAAGTTGCCCAATCATATCTCTAAGTGAGGTACTCACTTATGCACACCTTGAATCAGAATCCAAGACACATTGCAATTTAAAAGGAAGCATTTAGAGGACAAAAAGTCAGTAAAGTACATTTGCAGGAAGAAGCAAGTAAACACCCTTATGATTAGAGTTATGTCACATTATGTAATTTCCAGATGACTAGTGACATGAACTCCAAGTGACCAATGAAATCAGGAGCCAAAAGATTTTTAGAGATTTAGTCTCCCATTTCCCAGGCCTACACATTAGTTCCCATTAGATAATCCTTTGCAATTATTTTACGTAAATTATCTTACCTATTATACCAAAGGAATACAAGGAAAGCTGTTTTCCCAAGAGATCCATGCTCTTCTGCAGAGGTGTCTTTGGAGCCTTGATGAATAGCAAACATGCAGCAGTTAACAAACGAACTGCATCACATTTTACTTCACAGATGCAAAATTCAAGACAGTCAGTGAATAAGATGCAGTTACACCCTATGTTTCCATACATTTACTTTAGGAAAACAGACTATTCTTTCATATAATTCAATGAGATTCAAATACACTTCAATGAAATGAAATATTTATTAGAAATATTTTTCAGGAGCTTTGTGATATCTGAAAAATATCTAATATAAAAGATCTTATCAAAAGTTTCATTTAAAATCTTTTTATAAAAAGTTGGGCCATCATACCAACTACAAGACACTGCACTTCCTCCAAAACTGAAAAGCTCCTGGTGGCAAGAATAAAACTGATTTTCAAAATAGAGGCATTAGAGCCCTGGAAGGCCAATTTTATCTCAAAAGGAATGTTTTTAATCATCTACAGAAAATTCAATTTAGCAAAACAGAAAGCTATGTAAATATTTAGACAGGTTCAGAGTATTATTTTCACAGTTAGTAAATTTAGGTCAGCAATGGATATTTTGTTGCACTGCATTCAATTGCTGCTTTTCCAAGAGCTAAGATTTGCTTCACTAGAGGAAAGGAAAATACTGAAAGCAACGTATGTTTAACTAAGTCCCTATAGAATAAATTCAAAGTTTTAATGAATGAAATACACATTTCAAACTATGTCTTTGCTTCTAAATATCTTCTCTTACCTCTTCTGCTTGCATCATTTTGAAAACCTCCCCAAATTCAGAGTTTTCTCCTGTTCCAATAACTATCCCCTAAAAAACCAAAAAACAACACAAAGATAAAATCAATTCAAATCTGAAGGTTTAATGTTAGTGGTTGTTATTGACAGATTTGACTCCAATCAGGGGCAAATGCCATTTAGCCCAGTAAAATTTTTAACTTGGTTTATCAAATTAGCTCTCGTCAAAAGTAGGGAATTTTTCCTAAAAACCCTTTTGC
The DNA here is from genome assembly GCA_013397055.1 of Pachycephala philippinensis. NCBI lineage: Eukaryota > Metazoa > Chordata > Aves > Passeriformes > Pachycephala > Pachycephala philippinensis. The sequence goes on along the minus strand of VWZT01003234.1, from coordinate 601,844 downwards.
CTCAGTGAAACAGATTGCTATTCTGTGCACTGCTGAAGTGCTTACTAACTACCAGTAACAAAACTCAAATTGGTAGCACCTAACACTAGCCAGAACCCTATTTTCTGTTACACATTTTCAAACATGAATGTAGCTCTAGAAGCAGAACACCATATCCTAGGCAGGACTTTCACATCATCTGCTCCCTATCAATTCGAGCTCTCATGGCCATAGTTTTACTAAGCTAGTGCATGGAAAAGCACCAGGGAGAAAAGCTCTGCAAAGTATCACACTAATCACCAAGAGGTAAACTTTAAAAGTAAGAACTGCCTTCAAATATTTGAAACATGGAATGTATTCTTCTCTATCAATAAGGATTTTACCTTTGCTTTTCCACATCTGACCAATGTCCCCATGAAAGCAATATTGCTCCTAGAAGTAAGGTCTCCATTGGTTGCTGCTGGCTGAGGAGCTGTAGATTTAGAGCAAGGAGCTGTCTCACCTGTGAGACTGGATTCATCAATAGAAAGGTCCACAGCCTTTGGAAACAAAATAGGTAAAAAGCATGACAATATTTTGTAAGTAGTTGGAAGTGTAAATATAAGTTTCAAAATTTTGATCATTTAAATATAACCAATTTATTCATATGATAAGCAGCCATGTCAATATTTTAAGGATCAACAAAGCAACAAGCACTCCTACAAAGCTCTCACCAGAGTCAAAGATGGAAGACGAAGATGCCACTTTGCTACTCTTCAAATTTAGCCATGAGCTCTGAAATATTTATCACCACTACCAAAAGGAATTTTGTTTTAAATCTACACTGTCATAGGTATGTTAGGTTTTGATTCAATACTCTGATTTTAGAGAAGAGGATCAGAAAACTTGATGGACCACACATTAACATATCGAAAACCTAGGCCAGAAAAGATCTGCAAACTCATTCTGAAAAACAAGAGTGCCTCCACAAAATCGGACCAGTGAAGGAAAGTTTCACATATACAAATGCCTTCACAAAGTAAACAGTGCCTAGTTACCACTTCTACTGTCTTCTAGAACAGCATCAATGAGAATATGCAGAAGAAATCTGGCTTTTTCTCTGAAAAGATGATCTCCACATAATTTCTTTTTAAAACCCACTATCTTGTAGCAATGCCCAGTAGACACAAGAGAAAAGTAAGTTGACATTCTCTTATTTTCAAATGATGTGCAAGAGTAGTTTACGATGGAAAAAATTCTCATCTAGTGAAGGGCTGCAGACAGCTGAGAAATTTCTAATTCAGTTTCTGCTTTCCTTTGCAAGAGGCCTAAGCATGCTGCTATCATAGCATGGAATCACACATGAGCAAGAAAGTAGGTGCTGCTGCAACAGCAGTTTCATAACAATGCAGGGAGTATACAATTGCCAAGGGAAGCAGAGAGTGTTTGCAGTTATAAAAAATAAACCCACTTAAGTACCAACTACACCACAGGGGCTAACAACACAATCCAAACAAATTTGTCCAGAGTGCCACAGATTTGTCTAAGAAACTAGTTAATTTAGGATTTGTCTATGAAATGAACACTGATTAATTAACTATCAACTGTGGATAACCTGGACACACAGATTTTTATTTCCAGAAACTACTTTAACAGGATAGATAGCCCAGATACTGAGCAAACTGAGGATGCCCAATATGATAGAAAAATGACATTGTTCAACTAAAACCACCAACTAAAATATGACAGATGAATATATATATACACATTCCACTTCATTTTTAGAGAATGTTCAAGTACTGCTTTACGGCAATTGCTTCAACTCAAGCAATTCCAGTAGTGTTACTACCACAAATTAAGTATTTAGTAAACTAGAAGATATAACACAAACTGATGAAAAAGTGTCAGAGAGAAAAGATTACACCAGCACAATTGCACAAGTTTTTCTAATATTCCACTATTGGAGAACAATGGAACTACACTCTAAAATTTAATGCAAATAAAGAGTGAAAACCACCTGAACCAGATGCCAAAATATCTTAGCATTCAGACTGAAAACAATGTTTTTACATGTTTAACATTGAGGGGGAAAAAATAGAATTTTCAATAATACATTACTACATCAATTTGAAAAATTCTTTCTTCTCATATCCTACAGTAAGAAACTACATACATTGGTTAAGAATGTATGTGACATTTGGAAAGTAATTATTTCAAATTTTCTGTCAAGATAGTTATGAACTCCAAACAAGAACACTTACTGCACTTCAGTGATGCCTTACGTTTTAGCTTTTATATTTTTCAAATTCTGTATTCCCAGTATGTAACTCTGAAGTGTCCTGTAGCCTGTGAGCTGCTGTTCTCTCATGCAAAGGTAGACATAACAAAGCCTCTCCAGGCTGCTCTCCAAGGACACCCAGACTGTCCTAGGCCCAAAATGTGTAAACCAGCATCTTGAGAAGGGGGCAAGCTGAGGGGAAATTACATCATTAGCTAAAGATTAATTGGTGAAATTATGCTGATATGCAAATGGACCGAACCTACAAAAGTGTGAAGAACTTGTGACTCGTCCATCTTGGGTGTAGCCTTTGGCCTGCCCAGGGTACTCCTGTCCAGTCTCTGTTTTCAGGTTGGCCTCTTTAGGCATCATCAGTATTCAGTGGCTATCTTCCCTTGCCCTCTGTCCCGCAAGAAGTAAAGTTATTAAATATAAATCGAAGTTAGGAATATACCTCAAATAATCGTAGATCAGCTGGGACTCTGTCTCCCACTGACAGGCAGACTGTATCACCTGGCACTAAATCTCTTGCAAGTGTGTGTTCCACCCGACCTTCTCGTACACTGTAGGCACAAAGAGCAGTGAGAGGGACTTCTCTGGCGTTGTGGCTGAGAAAAGCATTCACACCATTGTGTAACATTGTGTAACACTGCACACGGCAATGTTACACATTTCACCAAAATATTTCTAATTTGCTGCTTGTTTCTTAGAGGTTACACATCAGTAACATCACTGGAAGGGTTCAGAGAGGCAAACACACGGTGTAGTTTTTTTAGGCTCATAAAACAATCTTTAATGAGCAAAAGAAAAGTGTGTTCTTTGTCAGCATAAGAACTTGATACAAAGGAACTAAATTCAGTAAAATCTTTCTAATTTACTCATTTCAGATTAAATTTCTTATGATTTACTTTAGGACTCAAAGAACAAAATTACATACCAATGGCATTCTGGAGGCACTAGTTTACTAAGCTCTTCAAGAGATTTTTCTGATCTGTACTCCTGCAGAGACATTTTTTTAAAAATAAAGCAGGTAATATTTTTAAAATGGGGAAATCTTACACAACATAAAATACAGCTACTGAAATTTTTTTCATTAATAAAGTGTATTAAGTAATATTCCAAACAATCAGATAAGAGATAACACTCAACAGTTCTATATTAGATACATTAAAAAGCAAATACGGTCCAAACACTGAAAAATTTACAGATCTGCCTACATGCGTTTTTTCTGATAAAGTAACAGAGGTCTTTTGCATTTTCCTTCAATATCTTCAGGTCTTCGTAATACTTCCTAAAATGCTTCTAAACTCAGGCATCAGACACATTATTGTATGCTACAGTTTAACAAATTAGTACCAAAAATGCCGTGTTCATGCTCTTAGCCCTTGGAGAACTAAGGTAACACAACTCATCTTTAACTCGATAAACAGATTACAAAATTAAGATAATTAAAAATATAAAGCACAAACACACAAAGAAATTTTGGTTTAGGCACACCCTGACTAAAGCTGTGCATTTACAGAATGAAAACAACTTTTTTATGACTTGGGAACGAAGACAATATTTTCTTCCATTTTTGCACAATATTAAAGCAAGAGTTAAATTTTCAAAATCTTTTATATGAAGTTAGATATTTAAGTACTTCCACACTGTTTATTACAAGGGCTTCCTTACAAGTACTCTTATTGCTGAATATAATACTGGTACAGATGCATAAACGTCAACATGATTAAAGCAGGACAAATAATGCACTTCAGAAAAGGCAAAGACTTGGATGAAAGCACATTACTCAACCATTCACAGCACAATGTACCAAGATAACTACTTCAGTCTTTTTAATAAAAGAGTTTACATAAAAGCAATAATCTTATTTGGACAACAGCTGTCTTACCTGAACGAAGGCAACTGTAACAACAATGACTATTGCCTGCAAGAGAACAGAAGTGGGTGAGATAAAAGCATTCCAAATGACCGTGAAAGTAAGCAATCATATTTGGTTTTGCTCAGTCATAGCTGTTACTACATATTAACAAGATGATTTGGAAACAAACTAATTTTCTCATGCTCAAAATTACTCAGTATCTCTTGGGTCTGTCATAAAAGCAATGCCAGTATCTATTTGCACCTGCTTCAGTGATGTCCAAGAATGCAATAAACTGATTTTACTAAAAATAAGATTAATAACTAGACAGCAAACTTGAAAAACTGCCTGTACCTCCTGCGTCTAAACAGTAAGTAAGAGACAACAGTGGAAAGAGATCCATAACACAAATATAAAAACTGACTGGTGTTCTCTGTGACCAGAACAAAGGTATGTTAACTGCTACAGGGCATCACAGATGTGGTTTCGTTCAAATACCCAGGTAACAAAAAGACTAGGAACTAGCTGAAGACTAGATAAGAGGCAGCAAGCTGAAGAACCAGTCTGGAGCCATAAAACATCCTAGCAAGAACATCAAGAGGAGGACGAGCCTCAGAAACTCTGCCCAAGGCATCCACAGTGAAACAGGACACTGGGCACAACCCAAAGAGACAAGATGTCAGAGATCCCAAACAAAAAACTGAGAAGTATTGCTCGCTAGGAAGAATCCAAGATAAGTACCAAGGCCTCAAGAGCAGCCTTCACAGCCCCCTCTATCACATGCAATACTGGTTGCAACACTTCAACATAAATATCATGGGGCTTCTAAGCATGTGATGTGAAAGTGAGTGAACGAAATAAATCTATTCCAGGAAACAACAAAAATCAGTTTGTTGCAAAGCAAGTCTCATCTTCTCCTTCAATACACTCTCAAATTGGGTTTTGCTACATTAACTGAATTTGTTACTCAAGCTGAGTTGTTGCACTGATTTCTCACAGAACCATAACACAACATCCATTAATTAAGCCTTTCAAATACACACAGCAACTACTAAAAATAACCAGGACATTACCATTTGGCAAGTGAAAAACTCTCTTGAACCCTAAATAAAACCACCTTACTTGTGGTACTAACATTAGCCTCACCAACTGAATATGAGGAAATAACTATATATATTCTGTCTTTCCATGGAACATTTCTACCACAGCTACATGTTTCTTTGGAGGCAATATTATTACATTACACAGACCATGCTACCTGAAAAAGCTTTGCATTCCTAGCCTCACATCAGTCAGTCTCTCAGCTTGTGTCCGTGTGTAATGGCTTGCATTAAGAAGCCAAATGGAAAGTATTTAATGATTTTATTTTTCTTTTAATCTTCATCAGTTCCCAGTCCAGATCAAGAAGTTTTACATTTGTACCAGCAGAGCTAAAAGGATGGCTCAAGGCAGCAGTGCCACCAAAAGTAATATATGTCATTGATCTTTAGTAGCAAATGAGTTTTGTTGCCAAGGCTCTGAGCACAAATGTATTGTCATAGAAAAATTGCATTATCATCTGACAATGAAGTAAAAACAAATATTCGCTTGGTGATAAAGTGGGCATTATTGATAATAACAAGACTAAATGGTACAAGTAAATCAGAATTTAGACAAAACCCACAACTGGTAACTTTAACTCAATCACACCTTTTCTCCATATTTTAAGATATTTCAACCAATGTTCACAAGGCTATTAAAAGATTTCTTCCCAGGCTGTAACACAGAATGCAGAAATTACTGCTCTCTTACACTAACTGCCTTGATTTTTTCTCATTGCCTTGCTCAAGAGGGTTAAGAAATAGAATTAAGGGCACTAACCAAGGGGAAAAAACATGAAATAATTCAACTTTCAGCCACAATAATTAAACATATTTCATAATACAACAATTTACCTACGTCCAACTTAGGAACATATCAAACTATTCCAAACACTACACTCAAATTCAAAACTGCAAGTTTTATCCTTAAGAAGCCACATAGTTTGTATCTTTCAAAGACAACTATACTTTACAAAAAATTAGAGGGGTTAGGAGCAAACCTCCACTTACCCTGAGTTATGTACAAAAGTAAAGTCAACACAGGAAGTGCAGAGGTAAGACAAAACAGAAAAAAAACCCAGCTAGAACTTGCCTCTAGTTATACAGAAATCATGATTTTCAGTCACCACCTATCACCCCTAAAAGGTCAAAGGGATTACAGTTTTCTTCTCTGTGCCAATTGCAATGACAAACAGTTATAAGTACTATATTTGGCTCACTAATTTAGCACCCTATTTAACTGCAACCTTCTAGAAAAAAAATTATTTCAGCTTTTATCTTCTGTGATTTCTAGACAGTTCAGGTTTCACTTCTTCATATTTTAAAAGATTACATCTTTCAAGTGAATTCACAGAAGGCTTATGTTGGCTTCAATTTGGAATTAAAGCATAATTTAAGATTAGAATTACATAAAATATGCCAAAAATGCTCCTCTAAACAAATGCCTAAAGACAGGCATTTTAACCAACAGAAGAGTAAACCAAAAGAAGGAGCCATAAAATTACTCACTGAGGTATTTTGATATGTATTCCTGCTATTAATCAAGGAAAAGAAAAAAACCAAAACCCAGTCACAAACTAAACAGATTTAATGATAAAACACAAATCAAACTCATTAACTGTAATCAAGGGATCCCACCCCACACTGGCATTCACGTGACGCTGAACACACATGTGGTCACACATTCCCAACTACTCCCAGTGAAGACAGAATTTTAGTTCCTTACCACAGTGATACTGACAGCATCATCAAACTGATGCATTACAACACTGATGACTGCAGATGCCAGGAGAAGCATAATAAGGGGGTTTTTAAACTGAAATGAAACAGAAGAGTAATTCAGCCACACTCTTGACAGAAAGGCCACTTTATCTACCCCTCAAAGCACATCAGATCTATTTTTGAAACATATTATTCTCTTATTAAAATATTTATAACCTACTAGTGCAAAGAAAATCTAACTCCACAGTTCAGATGCTTACTTGAGGCATTTTCTTTTAAATATCAAAGACCTTGAATAGACTGTATTCAGTATGTAACAGGAAGAAAATGTTTTTTACATTTCTTGATTCACATTTTAAATGCAAAAAAGAATAATCTCCTATAACTGTTTATACTGCATTTAAACATACAAAAAAAAGCCTGAAATACATTCAAAATGTCTTTGAGGTAAAAGACTGATCCTGTTCCAGCAACTGATCACTATTAAGGCAGCAATATATTTTTAACTTTCAATTAATGATTTCTTGTTTTACAAGACAAAAGTTTTGGTTTTAGATCATATGATTACCTCAGATTTTTAAGGCTAAAACAATAAAGGATCTTGCTTCTACAACAGCTGGCTGCTAACATGGTGATTTTTTTGAGAAACATTACAAAAAAAGAACATTCCTACAATTCAATCGAAGAATGTTCTAAAACCAGATCTGATAAGCACACTCAAAGCAAGTATGTATCTTAATAAATCCCATCTAAAATAGGCCTGGATAATATGCCTTAGCAGTGTTCTGATTTATCTGACTAATTGACCCTACGCATTTGAAAACAAAGCATTAATGCCAGAGTACAGCCAGCATGGGACGTGTTCCCACCACTACCATCACCAGAGCACTAAATGTCTTTAACTTCTCCCAAGGAACACAGAGTCAAACATAGAGTGCAACTTCAGGGTTGCACTGCTGCACAGCCAAGATGCAGGAAACACTGCACAAAATGTTTAACATTAGAAATGCAGTAGAAAAATCTTCTATGTAAGTATCTTGTATAGCTGGGGGGTGGGAGGGGTAGGCAGGAGAAAGTAGTGACACTTTCACATCAGATATGTATGTATGTATTTGAGATATATCACACTGGTAAGAAACAAATTCACACTTGACTCTCGCCAGTTCTGCTCAACACCACGATCAAGGCTGGTCCCACCTCCACCCTCAGTTCAAAGGCAGCGCTTTTGCTTTTTAAAATTTCCTATCAAGTTATTCATATTTCACATTCCATTTAAATATTTACCCAATGGTCATATGCATTGTTCTCTGACCTTGGTACAACTCAGGACCAAGTTTGACTACAGGTAAGTTTATTCTGCTTTTCTAGCCCTCAGGCTAGTTATGAATGGCACCCTTTGGATAGCTATGAACATACATTTAAGAACAATCAAAACACTATAATGTTTATCAGTATATGCCTAAATAAAAGCTTTTTCAATAGGCAAATTAGATATAAATTATACAAGTTCTAGTTTCCCACTCTACTAGACTTCTCCCACTTTTATCAAAATACGTTCATGTACACAAAAGCTAAGTAAAACAAAATAAAGAGCAAAACCACTGAAAAGTATTAAAACCAAAAAGCAGAAAGGACAAAAATCTTCACCTGGGATATATATTTTTTCCACAGTGGTTCATCTTCACTAATATCAAATTCATTCCATCCATGGAATGCCCGTCTGTGACAAACTTCACAGTTTTTTAAGCCATTCTGAAGATTAGCCTATTAAAATATGCAGAGAATAAATCAGTCAGCAATTGCACTGAAAAACTAGTGTAAATCCCACACCCAAATACACAGTCTTAGATTATACAAATTTGAGCAACATCAGAAAGACAGGCTTGGTACTAATGTTTGTATGACAATAAAAGCTAACTAACTACTATTTTAAAACTCTATTTGGCAGTATTTAAGAGATTCAACCACAAATTCACAGAAGAACTAAAGAAGCAGATGATACTTCACATCTCTAAATGACTGCTGATCTTCCCTGCAAAAAACTCTACAACAAACCAAACTGCAGACTCTTGAGGGTTATGTCAGGAGTTCAGTGATTCAGCCAAATGACAGCAGTAGCTTCAAAGGCTTGAGTTTTCAGTGACCAACATTTATCATGGTGTACAACTCAAGCAGTCAAGCATACAGAAAATGAAAAAAGATCATCTATCATGAAAATTAACCCAGATTGAATGGTTCATAAATCTGTCAATGGGTAGCCTTCTCAATCCTGTTTCTCCACGTAAGACCGAGGCTACCAAAATAAATTATGAACGTTAAGGATTCCTTAGAGAAATGGAAGCAATAAAAAAAGAAAAACCCAGGGGAGAATTTTATAGCAAGATTGACTCTAGGATTTTTATTAACAAGTTGCAATTTTCTAAGTAGACAAATCCAAATATTTTCAAGTTGAACCTCACTCCCCCTGCAAATGCCCAATTTTTTTTTTTTTAATGTTAAGAGATAAGAGCATTTCTAGCAACAATTTAAAAATCAACTTGCTTTTAGAAGAAGCTAATAGCTAATATCATGATAATGCATCAACTTTCAATTACAAGATCTGTCCTTAAGAAATATCAAACTTATTGTTTGGTAACATCAGTGCATTCTATATGAAAAAATTACTTACTTGCAGAATACTTGCTACTTCATCAACCGGCAATTCACTTGCTTTTTTTGAAGACAGTACAGGAATCATTGTCTCATTGTCACCATCAGGGATTTTTTGAAGACGTGCAACCTAGAAACAAAACCAAAGTCTGAAGGGAAGGAAAGCGCTAAGGTTTAATTTCAAACAACACATGCCAGAGCAATTAGGTATTAATACCATTCAAAGGTAGTTTTTTATAAACACTGCACTTAAATAATCTACAATTCAGCTCATTTTCATGCAGTTACCACCTGCAGTAATAAAACACTGGACATATAAGTGAGAACATTAATTTCTGTAGCAACGTGTTCAGTGATGGCAAAGATCCTAACAGTAAAACAGCTTAATAATCCTTTAGCTCATTACCATCAATAACTAGTCAGAAAGTCGCTCCAGATAAATTTCACTCCCTGCTCCTACTTTCTACTCATTAATGCAGGTGGTCTAAGCAGGCCTATTTACATATTCTTACAAAAAGAAAGGAGAAGAGCCATTAAGAAAACCTCAAACAAGAGTACAGATGCAAGCGAAGCACTAAAACTTGACTACGGTACGAAAGCTTCAAATCAATGCTATCAAAAGTAATGTTTTCTGTAATTTCAGGAAGCTAAAATTTTGTGAACTGCAGAAGAGCGCAATAGCAACATTGATTGCATAGGTCAGCATTGCTTTGATATTCAAAGAAACTTCAGAGTTTCTGATTTTTGTTTATATGAGAAGCTGGAGTGATGCTCTTTTTTCCTGCTGACTGTCTCACTGCACCCACAATTATTACTTCACGCTGCACACACATCCCCCCTCCGTTAACTGGAAGAGACCTAACATGCAAACATGCAGACCACAAAAATGGCTTTCATATTATATTTGCACAGAATTTCAATTGGAAGGTTTATGCTTTAGGGAATAATTACTGTATTGTATATGTCTCCTCTATGGGTGCTGAGACTTAAAATACAAGTACCTAAAGATGACAACACATTAAAAGATTCCAGCACTTTATGTCCTAGAGAAAGTATGACAATCTTCATTTTCTATACTGCACACTGTTGGCCATGTATTCTACTATTGTAGCTCATTTTCTCTGAAGCTACTAAACACCAGTTCAGGGCAGAAAACCATTAAGCCTAAGTGCTGCTCCAAAACAAGCCCACAAACATATTACTTTGACCAAGATGACTCCACAATCTCAACGAAAACGCTGAGCAACCGTGCTTTCCCAGCAAGCTCAGGCAGAAATGAACTGACAGCCATTACAAATTTTAGTGCTGAGAAAAATCTATTTCTCTGTAGCAACTGACATCCCTGCTAAACACAAACAACAACTCCAAAAAAGGACACATTTCCCTAATATTATCAATTAAGACTTCGGGAAGTCTAATAACATGTTTTTCGAGATTCTTTTAAAGAATTTAAATATCCTTAAACAGAAATGTTAAGGTTCTCTCAGAGATCAGGTTTGTTTTCCAAATAAATCTTCATTAGCACAGAACTACAGTGCAAGAACAAAGCTTATTTTGACAGCCGTTTTGTGACAGACTCAAAATGCCAGTCATTTCAAATGTATTTCATTCATATTATCTCCCACATTTATGAAGAATGCTGTACTGTATGTGGTGAAAAAAAATCTACAGAGAAAATCTGATATAGGATCAAAAAGATAAAGGCTCAGAAAGTCTTTTTATAACCAGCTCCTTTCACCAGAGCAAAATTACCCATTGTACAATTATTCTGGATGGATCCTCATCTGGTTTCTAAAACCCTCTACAATCTTTGTAGATTAAACTACACTTGTAGTTCAGAAAAGAACAGTTTCAAATATCTAACACTGCTACAAATTAAATTTCAACTGCTTAGCCAATGAGAAACCAATCACTGTTCCCCTCACAAAATATAAAGTGGGTTACATCAACAGATTTAGGTCCGAAAAACAGCTGTGCCTGCTATCCGCTGGGCCACAATAACTCTATTCAAGCAAATTATTTTGCCTTTACCATGCATTACTTCCACAAAACAAGATAAACTACTTATTCAATACTGTTGGCAAGTGCTCTCTACAGTCCTTTGCACTGCTGCCCAGATCTGCACAGCAGAGATCTGGGCCTCCGCAACACCTTTTAAGGTATCCAACAGAAGCTATTCCCAGAACCACAGCGCTCTGCATTAAAAGAGACAACCCACATATAGCAAGATTTCTTTCCATCCTATGCTGCAATTAATTTTCCATCATTCATCAGTTGATACCTTAAAATAGTTCAGGATTTCATTGCAGGCCAAGTTTTTATATGGATAAAGAAAATGCAGGCCAAGAAATTATGCAGGCCAATGTTAGATATTGGATAGGCAGCACATACATGACCACTGAAGCTTCTATGTCTACAGCTTTCCATTCCCCACTTGTAGCTAATTCCACCAAGGAACAAAGCAGCAGGATGCTAACTAACCAAAATAAATCACTGCCTCAGGAAGGCCTTTTCTTGGACCACTTCCAAGGTACACACCATCATTTCTAGGCCAAGAAATATGCATCAATCATATGAGCATGGAACTGTGACCAAAGGATGTTTATCAAAATTAATACAAATTTGTCTGGAAGGCTTACACTACCAGAAATTCAGAGTTCTCTTCTGTTTTCTCTGAAGAAAAATCTAGTTACCTAGTTAACAGGAACGTGTTACTGTTTCTTCTTCCTCATAGGCTACAAGAGCCTGCCTAGCTTCCTCCTACTGCAACCAATAGGAAGTACCACCCACTTACCATTGCTTTTCTCAGCTTAGCAGGATGAGTCCGTTATCCCTCAGTAGGGCTCATTGGCATCAATATACTTTTATAATTATTTGTAACAGGAATTTTAGCTCTTCTTGCTCAGAGAATACAAATGGTAGGACCGACATTCACCAGGAGCAGTTTAAAAATTTAGAACACTCTCATAGCAAAATCTATTTTTAGACAAACTGGTGACCAAAACACTTTGGCTAATTAGCTAGTAAAAAGCCCTTCAAATGTTACATAAAGCTACTCAACTGACCTACAAGTATGAAATATAAATGCAGTAAAGGAATAAATCTATAGAGAACAGCAAAAGTGAAAAAAATCCCGGAGAGTCACAAAACAATGAAATTTAAGTTGAGGTATGAAACAAATTCTGATTCTTTGAGATTCCTTCTGAATCTTCAGGTCCATCTGAACAACTCACTAAGTCTGCCTGAATCTGTCCCATCAGTCCCTGTAAAACTGAACCCCTTTCAAGCCAACTCAAGAACAACAAAGACCTTTCAACCTGTTTGTAATGATCTGCCTGTAAGACTATTATTGTGTGAGCAGTCAGTGATCCACATTCAGGTACGTGATTATCGCGGATACCATGTGATCGTTACTGAGTCATGCTGTGTCCAATCAATAGCACAATTAATGAATGTCCACATAATCAATGTGTAACTAATCGATGTGCATTTCATTTTAAGTACGTGTACAGTATGCTGCCTTTCACACTTGAAATATTATATGCACCTTGCTCAGGAACTGCAGTTTTAATAATGAGGTTAGGATATTAGAGCACATTGTCCATGGGACACTTCAAAGCCCTCATTCCAGGGCCGACTACTATCAGTGATGGATGACTCTGTACTGTAAAATCCTGTAACAGTACTAATGAACAATGAGCAAACAAGATCTACAGCATGCCATGCCCTGACCAGACAACCTTCCAAAGCTGTATCATCTCAGGACTCCCAGTATCAGAAAGGACATATGATTTTACACATTGCTATTGCCTTTTCTCAGTTATTACTAGTGATCTGCCTTTCAAGTGTTCATGCCCTTCTCACTGAGATCCCAAAAGAATCAAGACTTCCTCACCCACTGTAAGAATTAGGTTTCATTTTTTATCTACCTTCCCCACAATGAAAAAAACAGTAGTGTTCAACAACATAATAAAAGGTATTTCACTGAACACCAGACTGAAACTTACAAGCTTCCCATTTCCTGAACTTTCTATATGATCAAACTGTGTGTGATATACGCTGAAAGGTTTAAAAAGCTCAGATCATAAAAAGCATGCGCTTCTCCAAGTCTGTACAATTCGGAGCCAGGATAACAGGTGCACAGATGAGCTTCTGCAGACACCTGTGCACACAGTAAGATACTTAAATACCAAGTGCTTACCTGTTCTGCACTGTCTGGAATCCTGAAAGCACACAGGACTAGATATCAACTAGATGTCAATGGGCACAGGGGTCTATACATATCTCCCTGTGGATGCACACAGACTTTGGACACAGTTCCCACTAGGCAAAGACTCTTGGCTGTGAAAGGAATCTTTAAGGAAAAGACTCCACCCAGAATGGAAGTAATCCTTTTTTCTGTCAGTTCCATCAGATACGAAGAACGAGTGCAAAATCCTCTCCTACTTATTAGGACTTACTGTTTCTATAGCTTTTGGAGATGCAAATTTTTAACCGTCTTCTCTAAAGCATAACTATCTTATCTATCTTAGGCATCATCAAGCTCTCTATTTCAATAGATCATTGCTCAGCATCATAACTGTGATTCTACAGAGTCACTAGCTAACAATGACCTTAAAAATATCTATTTCACTAGATGTTTATGCCATCTTTCCCTGCCCCTTTTGTAGAGAAGGCAAGGTGCTTCTGGAAGGTCAATACAGGTCCCAGCCACAGAACCATGGCCAAGTGATGACAAGACACAAAAAGCCAAGCATACAAACACAAAAAAAGGCATTAGGCACAACTAATCTATTAAATGTGTAAATCCTAGATCAACTGCACAGCCAGAAGCAAACCCCTGAAGCACAGCAGGATTTCAAAAGTGGAGGTAAGGCAGAGAGGAGCAAACAATGAGCCCTCAGACCATTTTGAAACCAGCAAGTCTCAACATGGTTATGACTATGAGTCAATTTTATTGGTGAAATTCCACCAGATTTTAACAGGAATTAAATCTCCAGAGAAATTCACCAGTTATGCTAGCAGAACAAGCAGGCAGAAGCAGCTGAGTGTGGCAAATAGAGATTTAATAAAATAAACTCAGTGCAATCAAGTTCACAAACTATAAATGCAGTCAGGCTACAAATTTACCTTAAGTAAACTCTGATTTTTAATGTCTTATTTTTGGCTTTTGAACTAATTTATCTACATTTTAATTATGTGCATAAAATTCAAAGTTATATTGAGGAAGGCCTCATCTTTACAGACTACTCTAATACAGTTGTTTGTACCTCATATGTGATTAAATCATGAAGACCAACTGTGATTGATTCTTGACTAGTAACTTCTCAAATGAGCCTCAAAAGCCTGTAAATTTAGATATGGTAAATACTCAAGTACAGTGACTGACCAATAAAGCCCTGTAACAGAAGGCTTGGAGGAGCTGAGCAAGGGGGAAGCACCTATGAAGCTCAGGAAATAATGCAGGGTGTGACAAACCACAGCTGTTGCAAAGAGGCTGACTTGACCTCTACACAGTGGCACTGGAGGGTGGCCTTTGCTTTGGATAAACACCTCAGTCAGCTGAGTGGCTCAACTGGTGGTGTCAATGTTTCTCCCCGATTTCATCAAAGGAATGCTAATATCTGAGTTTGCATCCCCCCCTCCCCATGCTGGTCAGGCTCACGTTGCTCAATGAACACATGCACTGAGCCACTGACAAAATTTCAAAGAGCACCATATGGGGTCTCAACCCACATGATCCTTTCTGGAGATGAGGGATGCCCAGCACCACAGTGGTGCAGATATTATAGAGACAGGAAATGGGAATCACATTGGTATTGTGATTGAACTGTGTACTGCAATTTCTACATTTTGCTAATTACAAACTATACTTACAAAATATACTCAAAACATAATATGAATGTGTCATTCTGCTAAATCAAAAAACCCACATAACATCAAGTATCTTCAAACATACACATTTGATATCACAGAATCAATTAGGCTGGAAAAGACCTCTGAGATCAGGGCCCAACCTATGACCAAACACCACCACACTGACTAGACCCCGGAACTGAGTGCCACATCCAGTCTTTCCTTAAACACCTCCAGGGACGGTGACCCCACCGCCTCCTTAGGCAGCCCATTCCAATGTGTAACCACCATCTGCGTGAAGAAATTCTTCCAATGTCCAACTTAAATCTCCCCTGGGCACCACTTGAGGCTATGTCCTCTTGTTCTGTCATGAGTTGCCTGGGAGAAGAGACCAACCCATAGCTCACTACAACCTCCTTTCAGGCAGTTCTAGATATCAATAAGGTCTGCCCTGAGCCTCCTCTCCTCCAGGCTAATCAACCCCAGCTCCCTCAGCTGCTCCTCCATACAACTTATGCTTCAGACCCTTCACCAGCTTTGTTGCCCTAATATTCAGTGTTGCACCCTCCTTACGTGGATTGTCTAAAAGAACCTGGTCAGAGAGCACTAAACATGTCTCTGTGGGAAGTAACACTGGGTTTTCTAGAACAAGAAGTGCCAACACTTATTCAACACAAACATCCACAACCAACTGGCAAAAAGAGTATTTTACCTGTCACTGCAAAGAGCTGTCCCTTCTCACCCCACGAAAGATTGAAGTCTGCAAACTAATGAGCCTCTTGTTTTCTACCAGGCATTGTTTGCTTAGAAAAAGAAATACTTTTTGAAGGCTTTGAAGTTACTGTCTACTGTCTTTTTTTGAATGTACTCCTCTGGAAAAGTGTGATGATTTTTCACTTCTGGGGAAACAGCTGCAGCAACCCTGTACTCTAACAGTCAAAAAAAATTTGTTCCTATTCAATAGTATTTTAGTTAAAACATTTACCAGGAGCCCCCACATCAAAGGAAGTTCACACAGAAAAGTTCTGACTCTAAAAAAGCCAGAAGGAAAGAGAAACACTAATTTGCATTAATGAGCTCTCCTTGCAGAGTAATTTTATTCTGGGAGGTCACATAGTTTCAGCCCCTTGCTATTGTGTGTAATTTCGTAATACTTTATAGAAAATGAGCAATAGACATCACCCATTAACCAAAGAAATATAAAGACCTAAATTATGAGAACAACCTGCTAAGCTGCCCTGTGAGCCTGAAAAAACCCCTGTCTCATATTCCAGTACCACTTCAGCAGTGCTTCTTAGGACTTTGATTATGGCCATGAAACAACCATAATGCAGAACCATACTCCTTGATACACAACACTTTGGCATTTCTGATCAACTAAGAAACAGAAATTGAATACTGGCACTGACCACTTTAAATCTCAGGGTTTGTCCTAGCTTAAAAGTCATAAAATATTTAAGCGACCTATCCCCAACCCCATCTACTTCAGGTGGTGTAATAAAGAGTAAGATGCTCCATTTAACATGGAATTTATTAACTCTACAATAGTCTATAAAGCTCAAGAACTATTTTCAAGTCCTAAAAATACTTTCCAAGAACACTCTCTGAGAAACATGTCTCCACAACCTGGAATACGTTTTACTCTTTCAGGACGTTTCCCCATGTCTTCTTTAATTTAAAAAACAGAAAGTAGGACATGTAGTTCAACCGAGGCTCCCAGCAAAGAGTAAAGATGGGCAGTTTGCTGTAATCATAGAATACACCGTGTGGTTATCTTGTAAACCCTGTGAGCGACAACTGCCGCTCTCTAGCTAGAGAAAACATTTCACAAAAATAATCATACCTTAACCTGACTGCAGTGCTGTGCATTGTCAGAGTAATGGCAACAAAAAATCCAGCTAAACCTCCAACATCACTTTATCTTCCTTTAGATTATTTAATGTAGAATACAGTGGAAACTTAAGAATGCCAAACACATTTCCTATTTCATTTCTACAAAGATTTACCATTTAGAGCATTTATGCATACTCTGGAAGATATACTATGATGAGTTTAAAGCCCCAATGCTGAAAGCCCAGAGGTGGCATCAGGTTTACCAAGAAGGCATTGACAAACACATCAGACCCATCTATAGTTGGTTGGCCAAAATATTCAGTTTTTGATCTTCCTGTTCAAAAAAACCCCTTGAACACTAGAAAAGTCTGCTTGAACATTTCTTACATTTGCCATTACTTATTAATCAGAAGAACAAAAAGATAAACAATCCTAAGCACACACTAAAATGATCACATCAATGCTAGTACCTCAATGAAAGCAAAGTTTATGTATAACAAAACTGGATCAGTTCAGAAACTCATCGCCCAAGGACGAGAGTACTGCTGGCCATACCACATTTGACTCTAAACAGCTCCTTCCAGCTGAAATCCTGATTCACGGGAAGCCCTTTAGAAGTTAAAGGCCAAAAAACTTTGGGTCTAAGTATCAGTCATTTATCTTGCCAGAGAGTCACTAACTTTCTAGAAGAGAACATTTAAGCTTAGAAATAAGATCATATGGCTGCTCTCCAACAGTCTGCTTGCATCTCATAACACTCTGAAGTGCTGAGCTTCTCTGAATCAAGGATGGCACTTGAATGGCAAACACTAAAATGAAGAACTTTATCACCCTGTGATACGCTATTAATGTATCCATGACATGCAGAATTTAGTTGCCATATAATTGTATTAAGCAAAAACACCAATAAAAATATTTTCTCAGTATTTGTTTAAAATAATGAAGCCTCAAGACCCCATAGGTGATTATATCCTTGACAGCTATGCAGCCACTTCATAATGCAACAAAATTAATTTCTAAGTAAAAAAATACTGAACTTACTGTTTACAACACTTCTCAGGACCAAGCTAGTGTCAATATAAATGCAAACATAACTCACTGCATAATTACTCTACTTATGGTAATAAGCTTTCTTATGATTAGTATCAAGAAAGCAGCAACACTGTATTCACAAAGCTTTTTTTTGTGAATTATGTATGCAGGAAAAAGTGCTGCAGAAAATTTATGACTTAAAAATATTTTAAAAGCGTTTGTAAAAGGTTCTGTAGATGGCATCTGCTAACCCATTATCCATTTTATCCTTTCTAATTGTTTAGAGCAGAATGTTTACAAAACAAATAACTAGAAACAGATGCTTGTCCCAAATTTATACATTGATTACTGTATTTTATTTTCTCTCTTCTCTGCATTGTAACTTTATCATTCCTTCTAGCTTCTATAAACCATGCTACAAACGTCAATTTTATCACCCGCTGTCAGTTAGGTATCATCTGAACTCTTTCACCACATCACAACTAAAAATCTATTTATTAACTTATGCCACTCTTGCAAAATTCCACCATGGTCTGTGGGTGAATTGGTACTGAATGGAAGCTATGATGACGTAAGGAACTGAGTCAAGCTAACAGGTCTCACTCCTCTGTCCCTCACAATTTTCAACACTACCTGAACGCTTCATGAACCCATTCAGTTTTCCAACTGAACAGAAAGTTGCCCAACAAGGGCAAGTGGAAGGAAGGGCTGGGCTAACCTTCTGCCAAGCCAGCAAGCCAGACAAACTCAACAACCATGAGAGTCAACACAACATCAGCGCAGGAACACGAGTCAGAGCAGGATCTTCTTTCAGCAATAAGGAGACCCTTTTATTCAGTCCTACAGAAACACACCCCAAGATGCTCAAAATCACCGTGTATTTCTCACTCTTCACCGAAAAAAACCCAAGCAAAAATGTTCGTTTCTCTTTTGCTGAATTAGCTGCCCTAAGAACTGTCTGCATTTTCCTTTCAGAAATGCTTCTTCTGACTCACCACGAGATTATGTCACAGACTCTCCAAGTAACAAAGTTACAAAGGGAGCAAAATAACTAAACACACATTCTGCAACATCTGAACTCAAACTGACACCATGTTAAATCACTACTAGGTTATTATACATTAACATTTCCAACTTACCTGCATGGGAAAAAAATGGGAAAGAAAAGGCTAAAACTATCTAATGCTCCATCAACCAAACAGATTAAAAGATGACTCTGTTCATTTAGAAAGGAAATACATGTTTCTAAAGCAAGGCTGAGCTATATTAATGTAGTGGTTATTTAGGTTATCGAAGTACTGTTTAAATATAGGAATAGAATTGGTCTTTAGTGAAGATTCCCACTTTTTCTAAAAAAAAAAAAAAAAAGAAAGAAAAATTCTCTTCCCTCACCTTAACCTCCAAGTTAAAAAAAAGTGACTTCTGCCAACATAAGCGTAAAGTATTGGTTTCTAGCTTTCTGCAAGCTGTGCATAGTAACAAACTGTAATCAACGAATATCAAATTTCTTGTTTCACCTATTAATTTGTTAAGAAATCATCTACATTCCAAAAGGAACTTGAACTGCTGTGATAACACCAAGTCCATTTCAGAATCTCCAACATTTTCCATCACAAATTTCAATCTGATTATTTTGGATATTACTTAATGAACAACTGATGATGCCACTCTGGAACCATTTAGTTTGTTTCCAAGCCACTGCTGCCGCAGGCGTCCCTTCCCCCTCTGTTGTCCATTGCATGTACACACGCTCCACCCCTTCGTTAGTACGGCTGCCTAATCCATGATGAGCCAGTCCAGGGTGCTAAAACTCACTGCCCCCAAAACCTGAAATCTATTCACTGATCTTCAATCTGATAGTTTAGCAGCTAAGCTCATTTTCATCATTTAAAAAAAACCACGAAAACCAAAAAACACCACCCATGAAACTCAGCAGAAAATTGAACTGCACTTCAAGCACAAGACAAAAAGAAATTATTAATTTGTCAGGATTTTATGAAGAACTAAAGTACCTTTTTCTAAGAAATAAAACAGTCTTTACTTATTCTTCTCCCTGTTCATCCAATCATCAAAATTATCCTGAAATTACTACAGACTATAGGCTGAAGTTAACCATCATCTTTGAAGATTAGCTAAAATTAACTAGGACTCAAAACAATGAGGATTAAGGAGGATTTCTGGATCACCACACAATGTTTTATTACATGCAGCAAGCCTGGTCTGAATTTTTGTACCAACCTTCCATATGATTTTGGGAAAATCTTTTTTTGCAAGAAAATGTTACCTTGACCTCTTCCATTAGGCTCTTAACAATATGAAAACAAATACTACCTAAGGCCTTGATAACAAAACAGTACTCCTATTTAACAATTTGTGTTTGTGGTCATGGTCTGACCTCAAAGATGCTCAAAGTTTAGGAAACCTAAACTGTTCTTTATTTTTCTGCTACAAGGCAGACTTCTACAAGACAATCTTCATTCAAACAAACAGCCTAGGTCACAGTCTAAAGGATGCTGATAAGAGGAAGAAGAATATTTAAGACTACACTACAGAAAATTACTTGAAATGGCCCAGAGGTACCAACGGAGAGATCCAAAAATTACAAAATTATGTTCTGTCTATGCAAGATTTCCCTCACTGCCTACAGTTTAAGAAAAAGTTCCTCTAATGGAAAGAAGTCACAAAATTCCATCTTTCCAAATGGAAATACAAACATCATTCCTTTAACTCATAGTTTTATGATCAAGCAGAAATCTCCCTATTATGGGAAATTCTCACTTCCTCATTACCATGAGAAACATGAATTTTTGCAGAAGTTCAGTCAACCCAACACAAAAAACAGGAACCACAAAGTCTCAGGACAAAACATTAACTAGCCTGGACATAAACACAAAATGCTGTTTATGAGTACTGAATTAACACAGGAAAACATCCGTTTCCCAAACCATCTCATCACTTCCCAATCTTGAGTATTCATTCAAATACAGGAGGGAAAAAAAACCCCAACAATCTGCCATCTCTTGCTCAATATCCAAACCTAAGAGACCTTTCAAACACATACTTGAGGAAAAAAAAAAGCTTAAAAATATTCTAAATGCAATCTTTGTTCTACAAGATTACAAAGACTATTCAGCTGTCACTAGGAGAAAATACATTAAGGAGCCTCAAGAGTGCTGAAAAGTTCCAATACCAAAGCTGTTGGTGTCTAGCTGCCTCAAAATGTCAAATTGATAGAAAAAGAAGGGCTCAGAAATACCAAGAACACCAAAACAGACAGTACACAGTTGTAAATATCCATGCCCATCTGGAGACTCAATTAATTATGAGATGGAGGGGTGTGGGAGAAGAAATAGAGAAGAAGTAATTCATGTGTTCAGAGAACCACTTCAGTCTTTTCATCATACATCATTTTCTCCTACTCCCATAAGCTTACCCCATTTTGAAAACCCACAATAAACCACAGCCTTTATTTCTGCCTTTGAAATATGCATCTGATCATATTTTAAAGTATTTTCCCCTAGAAAAAGCTTTTTTAATATTATTTCTATCATAAAAATACTACTACTTTTTATGCATAGTTTATTTATTCTATAAGAAATGCCATCTTTGTGCATTTAGAAGAATAGAATGAGGCAAACTATCACACACAACTCGACTGCACAGCACATCTATGATATACTATTTATTTGGTAACAGAAGTATAAGGCATTAAAAGTCTTTCTGCCATTTGGGTTTTGGCACACAGATACCTTTTTTCCCCTAAGTGTAATTCCATTCAATGGTATTATCCCCGCTTGCCTTCCCCCGCTCCCGGGCGTTGCCCATTCAAAACCCTTTCACTTGCAACAGTGACTGAAATGCAAAGGAACTGACCCCGCTTCTGTCAGCGATCCAGCCTCTAAAAACAAAGACCAATCTTCTAGAGATGCTCTGTGCACTTCAAAATTCCTGCCACCTAACAAGGTCCACGTTGTTTTTTACAAATATCCAGTTGGAAGACATGATCAATAGAATTTAAAATATGCTAACGTGATTTTAAAGTTAGAAAAAAGTTCTGAAATGCCAGATGAAAGCAACCTATATAGTTTTCAACATGGGTTGCACTTCACAATTACCACAACTTTCCAGTCATCCACGACAACCATATTTCAGAATAGAATATCCAATCCTAAAAAAAAAACCTAACTCCACCCCACAATCTCAATTCAGTTCTTCATTCAAGTCAAACTATTAAAAAAAGCAGCCTTCTCTTGGGGTGGGAGGAAAAGGAGCACCTCACATCTCATGTAACAACCTATGGCAAAGGAAATCCAGTAGCCACCTAAACCCCCACCGATTTTCAGAGAAAAGTGGTGACACAAGGTGGGGGGAGGGGGGGTAATCAATGGTTCTTTTCTTCTATATATAGCAATAAAAATAATAAATTTCAGAGATTTTCAACATAAAGAGTCAAATAGAAAGAGAAACAAACAAAAAGAAAAAAAAAATCAATTAAGTTCACAGCCACTGTCACAATGCAAAGGAGCTTTCAAGATTCCCAGAGCATAAACAGAAGGCCAATACAAAAAAACTGAAATAACTCCCCAGGTTAAGTAATTTCCAAACTAGACGAGAAGGAGAAAGCATAATGGAGCAACTTCTTTCAGTATTCAAAACTTCAGTGTCACTTTTTAATTAAATACTGTCCAAGAGAACAAATTTGAGTCTTTTTCAAGAACGTATAAATACACAAAATATTTCAAAGTAAAACGCAACTAATACTTCTCAATTTCACCCTGAAATATTTAAGAGAATCATATAATCTAAGCAAATACCAAGCAACTAATGCCAAGAAGCTTCTGTCTAAATAAATATTTCTATTCCAAACACAGAGAGCATTAAAAAGCACAATAGATGTTTTGAGTATCTGTCAAGAGAGCATAAAATCTGACAATTAGTTCAACAAGCAGCAGCACAAATAAAGAAAAACGATGATGCTAGAAATCTTAAACCTCAAAATGCAGATCAAAATCCCTACCACAAGATTAACACACGAGAGCAACCCTGCGAACCCCTGGAACGGTAAAACATACACACGCACCAGTAGGAGTTGTCACCAAATTGCATGCAAAAATCCTCTTAGCTCCAATGAAGTCAGTGAGTCTGATGAGACCTTTACCTTCATTTTCCATCGAAATTGTACTTGAGTCGATAGTTACAAAAGTCTTTAGCAGCAGCAGCGCTGGAGCGGGAGCGGAAAGGTGAAGAGAGAAATGCCCCAAGATCCCAGGCAATCACAGTGCTCCCTTTGCCCCCACCTGCAGCAACATCTGCAAGAGAAACCAAGGCTAAAAGAGGAAAAGATTATAAAAAAACCCAAAATAAAACTAAACCCGTATAGGCTGCCCAGCGCAGAGCAGCACACGCACACAGAGGGAGCCCGCAGAGCTGTCAGAGACCACCGAGGATGAGGATTAGGATTAGCCGCCCAGCAGCTACAGCAACACGGAGGAGCAGCGCCGCCGCTTCCCCCTCGCCACCAGCGCCTCCAACAGCCTCGTCCCGCCCGGGGAGGGGCGTTCGCTCCTAAAAATAAACCTTCACCCCAAGTAA